>JALBUQ010000076.1:0-113983 GCA_024364755.1 Pseudohyphozyma bogoriensis
GGGTGTTGTGGCCCTGCCTTTCGGCTGCCTCGTCACCCTCTTGTTCTATTTTGACGTACGTGGCCCATTTTTTTTTTAAAAAAAAAAAAGTTACCTTCGCGCTGACGACCCTCTTTCTTGTAGAACAATGTACGGAGGCCCACTCTTTCAACCAGTTGTGTGGACCATTGCTTACATTATCCCTGCAGGTGTCTTCTCTCATGGCTCAGTCGCGAGGCTTCCCCGTCAAAAGACCTGCTGGATTCCACTGGGTGAGCCCTTCTGTCATTTCACATCGGCAACCCAGTGATCTCACCGCTGCGGGACTTGAAGGACTTCTTCCTTCTCGGGTGCACCACCTTCGTTGCCGGGATCCTCGGACTCCCAGCACCGAACGGACTCGTGCCTCAAGCGCCTGTCCACACCGAGTCGCTCTGTGAGACCAAAATGGTCCCGGAAGACGCCATGCTCTCGGCGGACGGGTACTTCGAGGTCGACGAAGAGAGCGACACTGCGACGTTTGAGAAGACGGGTAGGATGAAGGTTGTTCGCACGAGGGTTGTTGAGCAGAGGGTGTCACACGCTGCGATGGGGGTGAGCTCTCCCTTTTTATCTCTGACTTGGCTGTGAATAACAGTGCTCACCGGCTCTTTACTTTCAGCTTTTGACTCTCGGGACCATGTCGAGGCCTCTGCTTGTCGTCCTGTGCGTCCTCTCGTCCCTCCCCGACACGTGTTGCGCTCAGCTAAATTCAATCTATACAGAGGTTTGATGCCGAGAGCGATGTTTGCTGGCATCTTCCTGGTGGTCGGATGGGGCAGTGTCTCAGGAAACGGCATCACCCACAAGACGCTCTATCTCCTCCGCGACCCGCGACTCACGCCTCCCGACCACCCACTTCTCCAAGTCAAGCGATCGAGCATCCTCAAATACATCGGCATCCAGTGGCTCTTCTTCGCGATGATCCTCGCCGTCTCTGAGACGATAGCGGGCATCGGTTTCCCCGTCATCATCACTGTCCTCATCCCCCTCCGACACATTTACGGACCAAAGTGGTTCACTCTCGAAGAGCTGAGCATCTTGGACGCGCCGACGGCCAACTCGGAGGCCGTTCTGGTTTCGCTCGGAGGACCTCTGAATACAGGGAAAGAGAGGGAAACGGAGACGGAGGACGTGGAAGCGAAAGCGGCAGGAGGTGGATCAGAGGAGGAGGCCGCGCTGAGAAGACGGACGTCGAGGGAATCGCAGATGCGGGACACGAAGGAGCGTGAAGTGGTGGAAGGCGGTCAGAGGGAGATGCAGGTGAACCGGTAGATGTGGATACATAAGTCACTAATAAATCTACGTCCCTTGGTTGCCCTTTCTTTTTCCGTTGTGATGACGTGGTTCTCGGAACGCTGCGATTGTTCCGGCGGAAGACAGCAACGAACAGATTGATTACAAGTGATGCGTCTATTCGTCGTCCTCGTCGTCGCTTGCTCCCAAAAGATGAGCATAATCGTCCGCGGTGGCAAAGACAGGCAGGTGCTTGAGCTTCTGCTTCTTCTTGTCCCGACGATCCGACTTGCCACCCTTCTTCGCCTTGCCTTCGTCCTCCTCCTCGCTCTCGAAAACTGGCATGTCCTCATCACTACCAATAAGGTCATCCTCGTCCTCGAGCAAGCCGGCGTCCTCGTCGTCCATCTCGTTCTCCTCGTCGAACGCGCTCTTGAACGGCGTCTCCTCCACCTCCTCCTCCTCCGAATCGGTGTAATCAAACTCGGCGAGATCGTCATCGTCATCGTCGTCGACATCAATGTCGTCCTCCGAGTCGTCCGAACCCTCAGCTTTCGGCATCGACGCCTTCATCGCCTGCCAGATCTCCTCCTCGTCTGAGCCCTCCTCCTCCTCCTCTTCCTCATCGTCCTCGTCCATCGGCATGATGAGCCCGCCGTCCTCCTTGTCGGAGAAGCCAAGATCCGCGATGGACTCTTCGTCGCTGCTGTCGTCCTTGCCCTTGCGAGCCTTGCGCTTCTTGCTCGCCTTGGCCTTGTCGTCGCCCTGCGCCGTCTTGCTCGAGAAGTACTTGTGGAAGAAGAGCTGAGAGCGACTTCCTCGTCAGCGAAATGAACTGACTGAAAAGAGGAACCAAAAGAACAAACCTGGTCGACAGGAACGTCGGCAGCGTCCTTGTTTCGGAAGGCGTCCGAGTTGACGACCGCGTCGTCGCCACGAGCCGGTCCCTTCTTCATGACGATGCGGCCGCTGACGTCCTGACCCGCAACTCCAGACTGCATCATCGAGGAACCCTTGGTCGAGACGTTCTTCTTGACCTCGCGGTAGACGAGACGGTCGAGGAAGTGGTTGAGAGAGTGCTGCTCCAAGTCGTTCGAGGCGGAGATCGGCTCGCCGTTGAGAAGCTGCTCGGCGTGAAGAGCGACGGACGGGTGCCAGTGGTCGAGGAGAGGGACCTGCAGACAATTTTCAGTAATGATTCAGACAGCTCCTCAATCCTCAGACTCACGAGCTCCCAAAGACAGCTGTTCTGAGCATTGGCGAACCGAGGCTCCCTCTTCTTTCCGTCGTAAGCCAAATCATCTGATCGACCCGACTCTTCCGTAGACTCTGCAGTCTGGGCGTTGATAGCCGGTACGCTTCGCTCAGCGCTCTCGGGCTCCGTGAGAAGCTTGCGAAGGCCTGAAACAGTGGCAAGGAGCTGGTTTCAAGCCATAAGTCAACATCGGTGGGACTCAACGGAGAGAACAACAGCAAAACGCACCTCTCCAACGATGAAGAGCGATCCAAGAATAAACGTGACCTCCATGCCGAGCATGACTTGCACGAGACGCTTGATCAACGCCGTCACTCGCTGAGGGTTGCGGTCCTGCTTCATCGCCTTGAAGACCAAGTTGAGGTACAGCGCCTGCTTCGAAGATCCAGCGAGACGAGGATCGTAAAGCGAGGCGTAGAGGGCACGGTAGAAACGGTCGGAGACGTCCTGGAAACAAACCGAAATCAGACGACGGCCCGAGAGGGAAACGAATTTCCAAGCTTACGCGCTTAGCGGCGGACACGTGGTAGATAAGCATGAGCGCCTGAATCGAAACGTTGAACGTTCCGGTGTGAGTGATCCTGAACAGCGTGTCCAGTCGCTTCTTGAACCTGCGAAAAGACATTTGAGTAAAGTGCAATGCCGAAAGGTGAGAAAAAAGGTCCACGTACGCCTCGTCGTCGAGCTTCGCAAAGGGGAACGCTCGGTTGACACCCGTCAAGACGGCAGCAACGAGCTTGCTATCCGTCTCACTGACCTCTCCCTCCGCCTTCTCGTCCTTCTCTCCCTTCTTGCCCTTCCCTGGCTTCCCACCCCCACGCTTCCTCTTCTCCCCCGCGACCTTGGGCTCCGCCGACGCCTCGGCCTCCTCCTCATCCTTGACCCGCCCGAGGATATCTCCAAAGATCTGGAAGTAGACCTCGATCATCTTTCCAGCGACTTCGGCCTGGTTCTTGTTGAGCATGACCTGGTTGAGCGTGATGACGCCGTAGTAACGCGCATGGTCCTGGCCGGCGTCCTTGACCTTCTCCTTGACGGCATCCTTGCCGAAGCGGACGTGCGATGACGGAGCGGCGGAAACGGAGGGACGGAGAATGAGAGACGACACTTCGCGGACCATGATCGGCGTCATGCCGGGGTGGAATTGGAGGATCTGAAGGAGGAGGAAGGAGGTCTTCGAGGCCACGTTGCGTTGAGAATCGCCCTACGAAAGCACGTTTGGTAAGCGGGGAAGGATTGTGAAGAAGAGAGAAATATGTAGCATACGAGCTTGTTGACCAGCAATCGCAAAATGTTCCCCTCCTGCTCGGGCTTGTCCCTCAAGAGGTTCGAGAGATGGATGACGGCCTGGCTCCTAGGATGCGGGAGAGGGTCGACCGACATTTGCTACAACAAAAGGTGTCAACATCGTGAACAAAGGAAGTGGCGTGAAAAAGGGGAGATGTGAGCTCACCTCAAGTGCCTTTAGGATCTCAAAGAACCACTTCTTGAGCCAGTCCTCGAACGCCCAGATAACGAGCGTGCGCTCGACCTCCTGCCTCGTCAACTCACCCCCAGAGCTCTTCACCTTGCCATCGAGCACATCCATCGCCTTCGCAATTGTCTCCAACCCTGGCTGGTCCGCAAACGTCCGAAGCTTCCTCGCAGGCGCGGCACCGCCTTCGCCTCTCCACCAATCAACGACACCTCGCACGGCGCGTCCGCTCTCCTCTCGACTCTTCTTCTTGCACAGAGCGGAAAGTTGCTCGAGGTAGGACTTGGTGTGGAGAGGAGCGGAAGAGACGAGGAGGAGCAGAGCAGAGACTTTGTCGGAGGAGGTTCCGGAAGTGAGGATCTGCTGGATGAACACCTGATCGGCTTTGGAGAGGCCGTTGGGTGGTGGTGGGGCGGACGAGGAGCTACGAGGGGTGAGGGACGAGGCGTAGAGGGTATTTTCTTTCTCGAGTAGGGCGATGGCGCGGGTGTGCAAGCTCGCGATGGTCGAAGGTGTAGGTCGGGTCGTCGAAGCTGGGAAGGCGGGAAGCGGTACAGCGTACCACTGAGGAGTAGGGTCGACAATCTGTGAACATTTGTTTGAATCAGCTTCAGTTCTGGTCTTTTTCCGAGCTGATGAGCTCAGCTCAGCGAGCCACGCACCCATGGACTCTTGGTCTTGATGACGGGCACGGTTGGCTTCGCCTGCTTGACCGCCGCCTTCTCCTCCAGCTCCTTAGCCTTGGACTCCTCACGTTCCGCCTTCCTCCTCTCCTCGCGCTCGTACTTGGACTCCTTCTTGTCCGCCTTGGCCGGCTCGACCTTTGTCGGTGGCGCAACCTGCTTGACCTCCTCCTCCGCCTCGCTCTCGTCGCTGTTGTCGTCCTCCTCCTCCTCCTCCTCACTATCACTATCACTCCCACTTTCCTCCTCCTCGTCTTCGTTATCAGCGGCTTCCTCCTCGTCATCGGACTCGGCAGGAGCAGTCGCACCAGCAGCGGCAAAGTCGAGCGACTTGAACAGCGCGCGGAGATCCTTTGACAGCTCGGGCTAAAGTGCAGCATGAAAGCACTGTCAGCTCGCTGGACCCTCAAAACCACCACCATCAGAAGAACTCACATCAACGGCACTGTCGCCCTTCTTGTCCTTGCCCTTCTTGCCCTTCTTCGGCGCCTCCTCGCCCTCGACCTCGCTCTCACTGTCCACCTCCAACAGCATCCTCAGTTCCTCCTCATTCCCACCCATCGCCAGGACCTCCTTCCTCAACGCATCGTGCTTCGCGCTCGAAGGACCCGCGGCGGGAGCGCGCTTCGGTTTGGACTTTTTCGACGCGGCAGCGGGAGAAGCGGCGGCACCGACGACGGCTTTGGCGTAAGGGTTCGCCTTTAGAGATGCCATCCTTTGTTTGCTTCTCTCAGAGAGAAATGCTCGTTCGAGAATCGGCGGGCGGTAGAGGTGCACGACCAGCAGGCGCGCGCGGACTGACACCAGAAGTTTTCTGGCGAGAGCGGCGACAAGTTGTGGTCCGAGCTCGAACACGTGGCTAGTTGGTGTGAGCTCTACCGCGGGTGTAGGGCGTGGAACAGCGTGGATCAGAGGTCGTTGAAGCTGAGTAGCACGTCGAGCTGAGCTCTTCTTTGACTTGACGGACAGGTATGCCACGTCAGCCCGAAAAGACACCCATGACCAACCCGGTATCTTTCTGAGCAGCGGCGAAGAGATGTCTCTGGAAGACGTCAGCTCAATTAACCAGCGTTCATTGTCATGAGACCCACGAGTGGTTGCAACAAAATGTAAATGCGAGCTACTGAGGAGTTACGAGGCAGTGGTCACTCTTCCCTTTTGTCCTCTGATGCACACGGGGGGCAGAGATTGATTGCATTCTCGTTCGCCCTCCTGTCCCGCAAGACCTACGAGCGGGAACCTTGTTGAATCCGCTACGATGATCGACCAATCGTGTCAAACCCGGTCGAACAGGCGGTGAACACGGGCAAGCATTCCTCGCTGAGGAACGATCTCTCCTTCCTTCCCGGTCACCGAGCCCGGATCGGCAGCTCCGACCCTCCCCAAAGAGGGAGGTGTGCGCTGGGGCGGCCACCAGTCGAGGACAGGTTTGGCGTCGAAGCCGCAGGGCCCGAAGCAGAAGCGGGTGGAAGGAATGCTCTGATCTGCCAGCGGGCGATGGGGGAGGGGGTTTTGGGTCGAAACAGGGAACAAGGGGGACGACGTGAGACTTTCCCTTCGAATATTCGTTGATGGAGGACGTGCCACGGTTGCCTTGGGGCGAGGGGCATTAGGGCCCGTTCGGGCGCGGATGGTGACAGCTCTGGATAGTGGTAATAGACCAGAGCTGCCTGTTTGAGCCGACTAGCGAGATGAAGGACGAGGACCTGCGTGGTGGATCGCCCATTGCCCACCACGTAATCCCCGTTATCAAATTCGTTGGGCCTTCGCGCGCGTTCTTCGCCGTAGCACTACGGCACACGCTCGGAGATTGTGGGTGCGAGATTCGCGAGAACGTGGACTGTGTGTCGAGCGGAAATTCGAGCAAGGGTGAGTGGAACAGTGACCCGAAGCCGGAGATGTGAGACCACGCGGTGTGAGACACCCAATTCCGCTGGGGCGGCGGCGACGCGCGGAGAGGATGAGCAACCGTGATGAGCCCGCTCGCACACGAACTGGTTAGTATCTGGACTAGCACGAATCTCGGGGGCAGTGGAAAAAAAAAGAGGGCAGCAGGCGAGGGACGAGGACGGAGGAAATTCGAGCCATCAGAAGGTTTTCGCGCAGCCCTGGGGCGACGACGGCCGCCGTGGCGAAGCGCTCGCTCGAACCGGGCTGGATTGACAGGACAAACGTGTGATAAATCGTGTGAGCAAATACAGTGAAAAGTGTAGGCAACACCCACATAAATAAAGGTAGAAACAGCAGAGAGCGCGGCGAGGATGGGCCGGCGCTCAGGGCGGAGGTGCAAACGAAAACCACGCTAAGTCGAACCTTCCCCTCGCTCGCTCCTCGCCCGGCTCACTCGTCCTCGCTTCGCCCCCTTGAGCTCGACCTGCGACGAGTGCTCCTCCGTCCACCGCCCGCCGTCGCCGTCAACGCGCTCCCGTCCTCGTCGTCGCGCCCGCCCGTCGCTCGCCTGCTCGTCTGGCTGTCCGCCAGCAGCCAACGCCGCCACGGTCCCCGCCGCTCCGCTCCCATCACGACTTCGCGCCCTCGCCAGGGCCACCGCGATCGCGCTCTTCGGCACCGTCGACCGCCCCGACGGCCTCGCCTGCACCTCCCCTCGCCCGCTCCACCGCCGCCCGATCCGTGTGCCGCCCCGTTGCGAGCGTTGCGAGCGTCGCCGCCGCCTGAACGCGCTTGCCAGACTGTCCAGGGCGTGCTGCTCCTGCCCGGCCTAGGTCAGTCTCACTCTGTTTGGACGGCGCCGCCCGTGAGCGACGACGCTCCGATCGCCAATCCTCCGTGCACGGCACGACCACCGCAGGGGCAGCTAACGTTCCATTCGTCTTGTTGTCGCTGCTGCTGTTGCCAGGCCCACCGCTTCCCTCCGTCCCCTTCTTCTTTGCGCGCCCGTCTCCGCTGACCTGGGAGCGCGCCTCGATCCTTCTCCATGGCGGACCCGGCGTTTCGGGGCTTCGTCGAGTCGACCCTGGACGCCCTCCTCATCTTCGAGGGCTGCCAGTGCGGCGTCCTCCCCAAAATCACCCGTCGTCTGCAGGAGTTTGAGAAGCGCGCGCTCGTCGTCTCTGGCGCCGTGTTTGTCTTTGACGAGGAGGAGACCGGCATCAAGCGCTGGACCGACGGCCTCTCGTGGAGCCCGTCCAGGACCCTCGGCAACTTTCTCATCTACCGCGAGCTCGACAAGAAGAATCCCGCCAACGCCAACGCCAGCGCGGCCCCTGGCGCCGCCGCCGCCGCCGGAGCTGCTCCCGGTTCCGACGAGACGCACCCGCCCGCCCTGTCGTCGTATGCCCAGCAAGACGACCCGCCAGAGCTCGACGAGGCGCCCCATGCCCTCGACCAGGGCCCGATAGCTTCGACCTCGACGGGCGCGCCCGACGCCAGCAGCAACCAGCGCCGCCGGAGCTTGAGCGAGGGCGGCCTCGCGCCCGCGTTGGATCGCGCGCGTGAACGTGCTCTCGTCGGCAGCCTCACCTCGTCGTATCGGTTCCGGCCAGACGGCCTCGTCAAGAAGACGCTCTCGCTCAACGGCCTCCACATGGTCGGCTACTACAAGATCGAGGATGTCACCTCGGGCCGCCTCCGCACCCCGTCGTCCCACGCCGAACTCATCTCGCTCGAAATCTCGTCGCACTTTCTCACCCCCTCCCTCTTCCGCATCCCTCCTCTCGTCGACACTGCACCAGACGGTCAGCTCAGATACAAGGGCGAGCCAGAGACCCCGATGTCGCCGATGACGAGATCTGGGTCGTCTCAAGGATTTGGAACCCCAGGTCTTGGAAGCGTGCGTGTCACTTTCTTCATATTTCATTAGCCCCCGCTGGTTCTAACCGCCAATGTCTTATCCTCGTACTATCCAGGCTCGATCACGACCTCCTTCCCAGGACTCTTCTGGTCAGCTCGGCTCTCCTCGACTCGGTCAATCGACGTCGGGTCGCGACCGCGACGGCGGTGCGCCCGGCTCGCCCCATCGCGGGAGCTCGATGCGAGGCAACCGTTTCGACCCTTACCTCTCCGGTCGGCCTTCTCCGAATCTCACCAGCTATGCCAACCCTGCCCCCAGCTACCCCTTCCCAATATCGGGCCAAGGCTCGCCTGTGCGCGCCACGTTCTCGACCGGCATCCATCCGGGAGACGACACGTCGTTCTTGAATGAAACGGTCGGCGGTCCCGTGTCGCCATTACTCGCGACGCTGAGCTCGTCGGCACCTCAGTCGAACAACCAGTGGGGTGGAGCAGCAGGGCAGTTCAGCCTGCAACGACCAGTGCCCCTCAGTCGAAGTTCGCACCCTGGAGAGTCGACGGGCTCATCGTTCTACCAACCTCGCCACGCGACGCCGTTCGACCCCAACGACTCGGGCGTGCAGTCACCTGCCGGTTCGACCAGCGCCATGTTCGCATACCAAGCCCCGCCGCCGCCGATACAGAGACGGCACTCGCGGCCTTCGTCGCCTCCGATGTCCTACCCGTCCTACGCCCCTCCCCAGCAGTCCCGATCACGACCTCCCTCCGCTCAGCAGTACCACCACCCTTCTTCGCAACTCCCTCCAGACCAGTCCTACATCCCTGCCGCTCCACCGCCCACGTCGTTACCGTATCAAAGCCCGCACCTGGCGTCGACCCCCGCCCTCGCGTCGTACACCCTCGACCAACGCCCCCAATCCAGTCACTCCACCACGTCACCTCACCTCGGCTCGTCGACTCACTCCCAGCCGACCTACTACCCGATCGTCAACCAGTCGCCGTACCCGAGTTACTCGATGCCACAACCTCAGCCGCAATCGAACCTCAACTACGGCTACGCTGACCAGAGTCGACTGGCGAGCGGGCTGGTGATGGGCATGAGCGGTGACGTGGACGAGGGTCATGGATTGGGGTTAGGGCAGGATCGGTTAGACTCGATGGGAGGAGGCAACAGGATGCTGTACAGCAGCGGTGGTGGGTCGAGTCATGGAGGCCACATGCCGCTGATGGAGCAGGATGAGCGTGGCGCCCAGCTGATGCGGACGGTCAAACGCGAGACGGAGTGGGACCAGCAACAGCAGCCGCTCCAACAGCAGCCTCAGTCTCATCAGCATCAGTGGCCGACGCAAGGTGGTCAAGGTTGGCCCACCAAGTCCGACTACTGAGCGTCTCCTTCCCTTCCTTCCGTGCCCCTCTCCTCGTGCTTTCGTACCCGACTCAACTTTGCATTCAACTCGCGTTTCTCTCTTACACTTATACCACGCTTCTCATTCCCACCCCCGCTGTTTATATCTCCCAGAAGTGCCCCTCCTCAACAACGCATTGAACACCCTCTCAGCCGTCTTACACCTACCCTTTAAACCCGCTGTAAATAGTTCCTTCCTCCCCGCCCTCTCCCTGGATTTCGCACACGCTTCTCTTCTCTCTCTCTCTCCTCTACCTCCCTCTCTCGCTCTTCCTTTGCATCTTCTCCTGGCCTCCAATCCTGAAATTTTAATATGCTAAAGTTTCAGTCGAACCTCGGTTTCTTGCAAAAAGTCCGCGGCGGCCCTTGAGAGAGCTTGCGAGCGAGCGACTTCGCGTCTTCCGTAACTTTTGGGACGCTTCCACTTCGTTCGATCCATACACGCCGGATTCGTCTGCATCGCGATCGCGCCGTCTCGTTCTCCTTCAGCTTCATCACATATAGGAGTAGCGACAGTTCAGCAGGATGGCCCCTCCATTCGCCTCGACTTCGAAGCTCCCAGCGCCGGTGGAGGAGCTGATCAAGGGCGCGCAACTCATCAAGCAAGGTGCCGAGGCTGTTCGTCCCCTTTTTGCCTTTCTGTCTTCCTTGACGGTGTGAATCTAAAGAAGTGTATCACTTGGTTCAAACCATCCAGAAAGTCTACAAGACGACGCTGTACCCGACCCCAACGATCTACTCGCCCCCTCCTTCCTCCTCCTCCTCCCCACCCTCACCCTCCCCCTCCCCGATCCCCGTCCTCCTCAAGCACCGCTTCAAGAAATCCTACCGCCACCCAACCCTCGACGCCCTCCTCACTCGCCAACGCCTCACCTCCGAAGCCCGCGCCCTCGTCCGGTGCTATAAAGCGGGCGTCAGGGTCCCGGGGCTGAGGATCGTGGATGTGCGACAAGGGGTGCTGGGGATTGAATGGGTCCAAGGGTGGAGTGTTAGAGAGGTCTTGGGGGGTGGGCAGGAGGATGATGAGTTGCCGGGTGACGAGGATGGGGAGGAGGCAGAAGAGGAGGAGGAGGAGGACACGCAGGAGAAGTTGCGCAAGTTGGGTGTCGACGAAGGTGTGTCCGGTTCTCATCTCCGAGAGATTAGTGGAGGAAACTGAAGGGTTGGTGCAGACGCACTGCTGAGCGCCATCGGCGGCGAGATCGCCAAGATGCATATCGCGGATGTCATCCACGGCGACCTCACCACGTCTAACATGATGGTCCGCCTTCTGCCATCACCACAACCCTCTGGTCCTGTATTTGAAGTGGTGAGCTTCCTCATCTCGTGCTGATCGGAAAATACACGCGCGACTAACTGGGCCCGCGACGGTGATCGCAACAGGTCCTGATCGACTTTGGCCTCTCCTCAACCTCAATCATGCAAGAAGACCGAGCCGTAGACCTCTACGTCCTCGAACGAGCTTTCTCGTCGACTCACCCTGTTCCACTGCTTCCTTCGGGGGAGGAGGGCGAGCCGCATTTCACGAGGGTGTTGGAGGGGTACAAGGAGGTGATGGTCAAGTGTGGGAAGAAGGGCGATTGGGCGCGCGTGGAGAAGAGGTTGGAGGACGTGAGGATGAGGGGCAGGAAGAGGAGTATGGTTGGGTAGGTGTGTGTTGGTATTCGGCATGGAAATATGATCTGTATGTAGAGTTGTGCATGACACCGAGGCAAAACACGTCGACGTGAGGCGGTGCCGTCGCTTTCAACGCTTTGGCTCGCTCCGGACTCAGAGAAAGACAGGAAAGCACGTGATGCCCAAAAGGTGTCTATGAATACACTCCGTCTAATCTTACACCGTCCCAGCACACACATCAACCCTCAAACAATCACTCTTCCTCCTCATCGTCTTCCTCCTCCTCGTCCTCACCCATCTCGACCTCACCCTCTCCAGCCGCCCACTCACCCTCCTTCCTCGCACCTTCTCTCTCCACCACCACCATGTTCTGGTCTTCGCTGAAAATCCGGATGAGTCGGACTCGGGGGAAGAAGGACGGGTCGCCGCCGGCGGAGGCGGTCTTGGAGGAGGAGGTTGGGGCTGGGGAGGTCCATTGGCGAGCGATGAAAACGTTTTGGGCGATGGTGAGATCGGGGACCACTGGAATTGGAGATGATTGTCAGCTATGAGCACTTGTCCGCCAGGCTGACCGTCGCTCGACCCGAACAATCTCCTGCATGGCACCAAGACGAAAGTGGGAACTCACCGAACCCACTCCTGTACTCGCTCTCCTCTGCCTCCTTCTGCATCGCCAACTCTTTTTCTCTCTTGTTCATTCCCTCGCCCTTCCTCCACGCCCTGCCTTCGCGTTCCGCCTTGAGCTCCTGCGCCTCGTCGTCGTTGCGCGCGATGTAGTCGGTCAGGACCTTGTGCAGCTCTGGGAGGGACAGCGAAGTCCTGTCTTCTGGGATGGAGTGCACAAAGTAGATGTGTCGATCGACTGGCAGCACCAACGAAGCACGAGGACGGAGGTAGAGACGAGCGAACAAAAAGTCGTTGTCAGTGGCGGCACTCTCTCGCTCCACAGGTAAAGGAAAAGGAACGCACTCCGGCCGACCTCTGCACTCCGTCTGACTTTGGACTGAGTGTCGAGCTTCTTCTCGCGGAGTTCGACGCGCTGGAGCTGCTTGGCTCGCCGCGAGTTTGGGTGGAGCTTTGAGCCATGGGTCGCGCCCTTGCGCGACTGGAGCTTCTTCTTCGTGATGACTTTGTTGCCAGGCCTGTGGATTTCTCTCATTAGTTTCGTGAGCTAACCCAAAAGATGAGTGAGCCTACATGGTGTAGAGAGATGTGTGCGATGGGTGTTGATTGAAGGGGCTCAGCCCGCCGCTCAGAGAAAAGTAAGAGCGGCGGGCGGCGAGCCTCCGACTGGACGCAACCAGCGCACCTCGAGATCATCGTCGCGGAGTGAGCTCGCTCCTTGGGCTTGAGCACGAACGAGCACAACGATGATCATGTTTGAAGATTACACGAAAGCGCTCTGTCTCGAGTATGGCACGGTTGGCCTGTATGGCCTCTTCCTCCGCCTGTTTGCCCTGTTCGCCATCCTCGCCGGCAGTCTCTCCGTCGTCAGTGAGTGGCGCTCCGCCCTCCTTGGACGCACGCAAAATTCTCACCATTCTCGCAGTCGACGCGCCGTTCGGGAGGTTCTCGTCCAAGTTTGGACCGATCGCCATCTCGGTCAACGGCAACGTCGCCTGGCTCTTGATGGAGATCGTCTCGCCCCTCGCATTCACGGCTGCACTCGTCCGCCCCCTCTCGACCACACCGCAACCCCTGTCCTTCCCGACGTTCCCACAACTTCACTCAACCCTCTCGTACCTCCCCAAAGCTCGCCTCCTCCTCTCCGGCCTCTTCCTCCTGCACTACGCCAACCGCGCGGTCGTCTCGACGCTCCGGAATCCGGGCAGGAGTGAGATGGGCCTCATCGTCCCCGTCTTGGCTGCGTTCTTCAACGTCGTCAACGGAACTCTGCAGGGAGAATTCATTGGTGGAGGGTTCACCAAAGATACGCGGACGACAGCGGCCGCAAAGTGGTCGGATTTCCACAGCTGGGGCGTGCAGAACGGGAGGGAGTCGTACGTGGCCTTCACTTCACCATCCTCCTTTAAGACCTTCAGCTAACATGAACCGGCACTCCAGGCTCTTTTTCATCGGAATCGCTCTTTTCATCACGGGCTTCATCCTCAACATCCTCCACGACGAAATCCTCTACTCCATCCGTCGCTCCGGTCCTCCCGCTGCGTCAAAATCCCAGCGGTACGGCATCCCCCACGGCCTGCTCTACTCCCACCCATTCTCCGGCGTCTCCCACCCAGCCTACACCTCTGAATGGCTAGAATGGTCCGGCTACCTCCTCGCGACCCTGGCGCTCTCGCCTGCGCCGTTCCCCCAGCTCGTGTTGCAGCAAGCGACGGGGAAGGGCAAGAGTTGGGTGCCCAGTTTGTTCAAAGCGAGTTTGTTGAAGAAGGTCCCGAGGGACTTGTGGCCGCTTGAGGGGTGGTACCTCCAACCGCCGGCTTTGTTCTTGTAAGTCTAGATTCAGTGAGATGACGTGGTGATTGAAAGGGAGGGCACTGACGAGATTCCCCCCTGCAGGGTGAACGAGGTCGCGGCCATGCTGCCGAGGGCTATAAGTGGACACAAGTGGTACCAGAAGACGTTTGGCAAGGACTGGCCCGCGTCGAGAAAGGTCGTCATTCCTGGTTTGCTGTAATTGTACGCCCAAGTTCCGAGGTTCTCAGGGTCACATTGCTTCTCGACGTTCAAGTTTGCTACAAAATGTTTGAGAAATCTGAAAGCGGGACTGACAGCGGGAAAAGGTTGGACTTGAGGACAGCAACACTGGTATAGGTTTCAAGAAGACGATATGAAAGTGGTCTAAGTACAAGGTGTAGGGGGAAGGGTATACAAGGAGAGACGAGACAAGGCTTGCGAACGGCGGTGATGTAAAACCCTACTTTATAACAATCGTTTTTCTGAGTTGCTCTACCAACATCTCCCTCACTGACGCCGCTCCGCCTCCTCGGACAAGAAAAGGCTGATGGCGCTGACCTCGTCGTTCCCAGAGCGAGCGAGGCACGACGCTAGAGTCTGCCGATCTCCATGCGGGAGGACGTCGATGAGTTTTTGGAGCATCTGAGGGTCGACCTCGGCGATCGGAGGGGTCGAGGTCGGACCGTGGTAGCTGAATGAGGCGCGTTGAGGTTGTTGCGGCAGTGCGGAGCCGCCGAGGGGAGGGCTGAAGGGACCAGAGGAACCCGAGTCGAAGCTGGCACGAGGAGCTCCTGGCATCTGGATGGGCCAATTGAGTGGTGAGAAGGAGCCCACAAGAACAGGAGTGAGAGTAGGAAACGCACTCGAGGTCCCATAGCTCTGCCGCTTGACACGTTCCCATTGAACGACAACGGTGACAAGCCAGGCGAGCGCATTGACGACGCCGACGGCGGCAACCTCTTTGACGACGAAGCCTTCCTTCCGAGAGAGAAGAAACTGCTCTTGGCCAGCGGCGTAGGCTTGCCGCCGCGACCGAGATGAAGGACGCCAGGGAAGGGCGTGTTGGGCGTCAGGTCCTTCGGCACGAACGAGCCGTACGAGATCTCGCGAGCTCGGTATCCCGTTCCGTCGTTTCGGGCTGGGAAGCTTGCTGAGGATCCGTCGTCGCGAGAGTGACGGCTTCTTCCAGGCGACGTGTTGGGCGAAGCGAAGCCTGGGGCGCCGGGGAAAGGTCCTGACGAAGAGCAGTCAGCACGATCGTTTAGACACAGAAGGCGAAGAATCACAAACCATTTGTCCCTGGGGGAGTATGACTGGCCTTGACAAAGCCAATCCACGCCTCCGTCCCGCTGTTCTCCCTCGCGAGCGCATTGATCTTGACAGCATACAGCTTCGCCCTCTCCGCCGGCGTCCTCGCCTTCCTCACATCCGTCGTTCTCAGACAATCCGGCAGCGGTCGATACCTCGCACCCGTCAACTTGTCGAGATCCATCACCGAGTTGCTATGCGACGGCGCGAAAGATTGCGTCGAAGCGGTTTGCGTCGACAGCCCCGAAAGCGAGGGCGAGAGTGAAGGTCGTGGCGTCGGGACGGTGTACGTCTCGTTCGAGGCTGGCGTCTTGACATTGGCGAGAACCTCGACGTCTGGACTCTCTGAAGGACTAAGCTGCTCGGGAGAGGCTACGCCATGAGAAGGTGGTGGTGGGAGAGGTGAGATCGTCCTCGTTGGCTCGTGGGACGGCGTTGGAGGGAGGGGCGACGTGTTCCGAGGTGGCACAGCTGGTTCCTGTGGGACTTGGGGCAGCGCCGGAGACGAGGGATAAACGATTGGGCTCGGTATTGTCGGTGATGCCTGAACAGGTTCGGGCTGGGTCGAAGCAGCAGCCGCTGCTGCCGCCGCCGCCGCCTGCAGCTTGGCGCGCTTGAGATCGGCCACGAACGCCGCCGCCCGAGCTTTTGCGTCTCCCCTCGGCGTCCCTGTGCCACTGGGAGGCTCAGGAGCTTCCTCCACCGCAAGTTCTCCACCTCCACCTCGAGTCGACTCAGCCCGAGTGCTGTCGGCGTCGTGGAAGAGGTCGTTCGACATGTCGCTGAACGAGGCAGAGTACGTCGGGTCGTCCTCGCCAGCCGCGATCTGTCGACGACGGTCAACCGCAACCGTGGTTTTGAGCGAGCTGACTTCCGAGTCGGCACCTGGGCTTGGGATCGGTGGGAGAGGCGGACTCGCGAGTTCAACGACGTCGGGAAGAGTTGGAATGGCGGAGGGGTGGTGTTGAGCAGGTGGTTCCGAGTCGTAAGCAGATGGAGCGTGTTCGAACGTGCCGTAAAAATCTGAAAAGTCGGAAGCCGATAGCGGATTCGTTTCCCTACCAGATTGAACGTTAGAACCACGGTCTTCCCGGAGACGAAAAAACTCACCTCGGTCTCAGCATCGAGCGACCTCCATCAGGGTACAAACCGCCCTCTTCTACACCCGTGGGGACGCCCAACCCCGCCTGTGCCTGTCCTTCTTCCGTTGGGAGAGAAGGCGGCACATCGCTGTTTGTGCTCACGATGCTTACTGGGCGCCTCGTGCTCTTCTGGCGAACCGGCGGCAGTTCCTTCGGCTCCTTGTGCTTCCTCCCTGGCGAATGCGGTGCCCTCGACGTCGATGGCAACGGTGCCTCATGAGCGGTTTCCTCCGAATGCTGAGGCTGCTCTGGCGTTGTTGGGAGGGAAAGGAAGTCGGACGAGTTCGGAGACCGGGGGTTGGGGGAGGTGACAGTGGTGTGCCACCCTGCGTGCGATACCGCTAAGCCGCCATTGCCAGTTCTCGCGGCGAACGAAGTGGACATGTAACTCGGCGAATTTGGCCCGTCGCGTTCCAATGCACCCCGCGACGAAGTGCGAGAGGACGAGCGTGGCGGTCCGGTGATCTTCGTCGGACCTGGATCTGCGCTCGTCGCTGACGTGGTCGAAAATGTCGGCGAGGCGATAGGAGACGGAGTCGATGGACCGAGTTGCGGCGAGGATGGGTAGATGGGAGCTGAGGTGAGGGGACTGCTGAAAGAGGGTGTAGAGTCGCCGAAGGGGGTGCCGAGAGGAGAGAAGGCGGGAGTGGAGTGAGAGGGAGACGGCGAAGGGGAGGGCGAAGGCGGGAACGAGCTGGTTTCAGGCGACGGCGACATGGGTGGGGTGCGAGAGGAGGGCCGAGGAGGTACGTAAGAAGAGCGGACTGGGGAAGAAGTTCGTCGTTGAGGTAGGAGTTCGTCGGCCAGGGTGGGATCCCAATCGAGCGCGAGCCCCACTCCCCCAGATGGCGACGTGACGAGAGGTCCATTGGCCGGAGAAGCTAGAAGAGAGGAGTAGTCTCCCGCTATCGAAGCTCGCTCCTGAATCCCCTCCTGACCACGTTCCGTCTTCTTCTCCACCGACACCTCCGTGCTCTCTTCCGCTTCGTCGTCCCGTCCGAGACTCGAGCTTTTCCACCGAGACCCGCTTTCCGTCTCTTCTCCCAGCGAGCTCTTGCTCTGCATCCTCTTCAAGCTCCTCAAGCTCTTTGCCGGCGAGCTTGTGTCATCTCGCGGCGGGACATCTCGCGGCGCCGCATGTCGAGGCTGTGGAGCCACCTCCACCTCACTCGTCTTTTCGATGACTGGCTCCGGTTCGGGCTCATTGACGGACTGAACGGGAATGACGAAGGCTTCTGACATGAGTCGTTGACGCCTCGGAGTGTGGTCATCCGTTCGTTCCTCATCGACTCCCATCCAGTCCGGCACGTCGTCGTCCTCCTCATCTGTAAAGTCCGCGTCGCCGCCGTCTCCCCAGTCCCGAGCGGGCGATCCATCGGCGCTGGACGCCAATCCACTCTTTATGGACGAAGATCTGCTCATTGATCCTCCCGAGCCGGACGACTGGCGGAGCAGCACTGGCGGTTCGTGCAGCGAGTAGGTACTGAGGGGGCGGCTCACGGGCGGGCGGTGCTCTCGCGGGGTGGAGCTCCGGAGCGGCGAGACGGAACGGGAGGTGGATGAAGGGTGGGTGGTGGTGAGGTGGTGGTTCTGGCGTTGCGGAGAAGCCGAGTTTGAGCGGCGAGAATGGAGGTGCGAGGGGATGCTTCCGGGGGGCGGCACGGGGAGCGCTCGGTTCAAAGGCGAGCCGCTTCGCTCGGGCGGGTGAGTCGAGAAGTGGGAAGCAGACGAGCTGTGCTGGGAACGGAGGGCGTCGGCGTTGTGGGACGAGTTGAGGCTCTGCGAGCTCGGGGTGCGCTTCGGCAGTCTTGGTGGAGACCCCCATGCTGCAGCCACGTCCGAGAGGTCGACCCTGTCCGACCTCGGCACGTTCCACCCCGAGCTGCTCGCCGTCGGAGTGACGGTCACGTCCTCGTCCTCGAGTGAGAGGTGCGTCTCGTTGCTGAGGGGCGAGAGGTGGCTGCTGCCCGCGCCTCCTCCTGCGGCGCCGGTCGAGGAGGTGGAGCTGGTTGTTGTGACGGACGCGGACCGTCGCTTGGTGGACCGGGGCGGCCTGACGAGGGACGAGAGGGACGACGACGATGCTGACGATGACCCAGAGTTCGACAGCGGCTGGTAGTGCGCTGCTCGACGGCCCGTCACGGCACGATCAGCTCGCTGCTCTCGTCCCTGCCGTGCCACCTTTCTGCTACAAAAAGCGCCCGGGAAGCGAGAGAGCTCACCTTCCTCCATCTCGCCCTCAACCATAGCCAGAACGAGAGAAGCTCAGCCACTCAGAACTGTCGATACGTTGTTGTTTGCCGGGCGGATCGTGCGAGTTTGTGCGCGGGCGACAAGTGGTGGTCAAGGCCAGAGGGTGGTGCCCGCCGCCTCGCCTCGCGCCAGAGCCCTGCGCTGCACTTGAACTTTCTGAGGCTCCACCCCTTCGTCTCGCTCCGACCACAACTTGCATCAATTTTTCAGCCCCCAACTCCTTGTCACTACATCCAAAATTGCCGACAGCCAGCACCTCGTACCGATGAAGGCGGTCAAGCGGACGTTTCGCAAGGCGTTCGGACACGCCCTCAGCTCCATCCCCGCGACCTCGCTCGCAACCCAGAGTACGGCACCATCGCTCAGCCTCCGTTGCCCATCTCCTCGCTCACCGGTCTCCCCCAGGCTCAACCGTAACTTCCCACATCCTCTCGTCACCAGTCTACGCGTCCGCCTCGTCGCTCAGCATCTACCTCTCCACGCCCGTCTCCGAAATCCAGACCGACGCGCTCGTCGTCCGCTCCCTCGAGGACGGCAAACGCGTCTTCATCCCTTACTGCCCGAGGGAAGACCCAACAGTCATGAAAATGGTCAGGTTGAAGGATCTGGACACGTTCAAGGGCCTCAAGTTGAACCGATGGTCGATCCGCGAGTTCACCAAGGACGAAGTCGAGCAGTTGGAGGATGGTGTGTTCTCCGTTGCTGAACTGTGAGGAAATATCGTGGAAGCTAACTGTTAATTCTTGCTACTTTATCAGCGGACGCTGAAGGCTCGCCATTCGACCTCATCTTGGTCCCAGGGCTCGCTTTCGACCGGACCGGCCAGCGAATCGGCCACGGCCGAGGGTACTACGACCGCTTCATCGCATCAACATTAGACTATCCAGAGAGATACGACAGGCCGCCGCCCAAAACTCGTACGTCCCCCCTGTCTCTTCCCATGGTGACGAAAGAAGCGCGGAGATAGGAGCTCGTGCGCTGACGTGGTTTGTTGTCTTCTTTCACGACGGTGACAGTGGCGCTGGCGTTGAGTGAGCAGGTGCTGCCAGAAGGAGAGTCGGTACCAACAGAGGAGTGGGACCTCAAACCAGACTATATCGTGACACCAGAGGGGTTCCTGAAATCCACCGATTGAACGATTCACCCTTTCTTACTTTGCGACCCAGCTAGCCTCCATCAGTCAAGGCGAGAATTTCAACATCAAAGTATATCAAGTCGTAAGCAAAGAAGATTCGTTTCAAAAAGTCTCCTGCGAAAACGTGAAAAGAAGTAGGGGGGAAATTGCGAGCGGCGTGTACGTAAGGCAAGGACTTGAAAGTCCTCACGAGTCGAAACATAAGAGGAAGAGAGCCAAAAAGGTGTCGTCAAACTACTAAAACAGAAACAAAAGAAAACTATCCAACCGGGCACCCCCCAACCAGTGTCCATCTTTTTTCTTCGAGTCCTCCTCGCCCTCATTCACTCAGGCCTCTCATCCTCCGCCGGTCGCTTCTTCCCCTCCGTCTGCTCATCCATCTCTTCAGCCGGCGGCGCCGAAGGCTCAAGCCCAGCATTAGGGAGTGGACGAGGACCCCTCATCCCCCTCCTCCCGTCACTCCTCTTCAACGACCCAGTTCCACTCCCACTGATCGCACCTGGCGCCGTCGATTCCGTCGATGAGGCAACCGCCGCCGGCTCCTGCTCAGCAGGCAGCGCAGTCGCTGGCGAAACAGCGATAGGAGAGGCAGCCATAGGCGAGGTTGAGAAAGGTGCGGACGGGGTGATGTCGCTAACTGAGAGTTTCGCGAGGTCGGGAACGGGAGGCACGGGAGGAGGCGACGTGACGCCCCCACGGAGTTCCTTGAGCAGCTCGCCGGCTTTGCTGAGGTCGACGGAAGCGTTGGCGTCGACGCCGAGGTTGGTGCGAGAGATGCGAACGTCGACGGGCTTGGTGCGTTGCCTCCTGGGCTTGTACCTGCGTGATCATCCATCGAGTTCAGCAACCTCCCCTTTGGAAACCCATGAGCTAAGAAGCGGCATACCGGTCCTCCCTCTGCTTGGTTTTGAGCTCGTCGGCACTCGAAAAGATCTCATCAAAGTGCTTGACCAAGTCGATGAACAGCAACGCCGGGAACTTCTCGTCGAGCGTGAGCGCCGACTCCTGCTTGGGCCTCACGATACACCTTGCGACCGAGAGCGCCAACTTCTGGAGGTACACCTCGTCCGACTCTTCCGTCTTTGTCGAAGCAAGGAGGTCTTTGAAGTGGCGGATGAGAACGCGGAGGACCTCGAGGTGGACTGGAGGGAGTCGGGCGATGTGCGAAGCGATGAGCTTGGGTGGGACTTCGGTGGCCTCAGTGCCCACCCGCTTGGGGTACAGCTCTCTGAACTCGGTGTAGTGACTAAAGATGACGACCTGAAAAACGCTCTGATGAGCATCTCCGCTGAGATGATTGAGGAAGAGACAACGAACCGGGACGTCGAGCTCCAACAGCCAAAGCTTGATAGTCGAGACGACCACGGGGAGATCGTACTTTTCGACAATTGCACGATCGAGGTGACCACCGTTGAGCGCGGAGCGGAGGTGGTGCTGAGCGGCCAAAGGCGTCTCGTACAGCCACGCCTTCCTTTGCTCTGACCACGTGTCCCAGAGGGTCAGCACTTTCCAAGTCGCCCATTCAAGCACAGAACTGAAGACGCACCAACGTTCGCAACCTTTGCTGAAGCATCCTTGACGTACTCGAGCAAGAACGTGAGGATGGGAGGCACCTTATCCTCCAAAGTGTTCGTCTCGTCAAACTTCCTGAGGTCGATCCCAAACGCGTGGATCGCGGGCTCCGAGTAGTGCGAGTGGTAGACGGTAGGCCTTGGCTGGAACGGCCCAGTCCTGTCATTTTTGCTTATAAGTTTCACCTCCATTCAGAGAAGTAGCTTCTCCAGGAGAAGAGGCGCACCTGAGCCTCTCGATGATAGCCACGACGTCCCTCTCAGGCCTAATCAACTGCAACGCTGTCTGAACCTTGTCGCTCGCTCCTTGGAGTCTCGACGGGAAAGAGAGGAGGAGGGCGTGGAATGATCGCAGGACGGAGGTGGCGGCCTTGAGCCTGTCGGCCTCGCAGCGGTTCAGGTAGGTGAGGTGTTCCGAGAGGGTCTCCTCGAGCGTCAGGCGGTGCTGGTCAAGAGTCTCGACGCCAGCCTTGTACCTGGTCAGAAGGACTGTGTTAGCGTTTCACCAGAAGAGATCCTTGTGAAGTAGGTCACGTACTTCTCCTCAGTCGTCTCAGCATCCCTCCTCGCCTTGTCGTTCTTGCCTTCTCCCGTCTGAGGACCGGCGACCCTTTCGAGCAAAGAGTTGAACCTGTTTGCTCACATCAACGTCAGATCTCTCCTATACAGCCACTTAAAAAGAAACGCACCTCGACTTGCTCCAATCCATCGCCGCAGCCACGTTCGGATCCGCGATGAACTCGTTGATCAACGGCTTGGCCGGCAGCTCCTTCCCGTCCTTGGCCCCCTCCTCCTTCGAAGCTCCCCTCCCACCCCTCCTGACCGTGAACGCCCTCCCAAGCGCAGCCGTCAAGCTCCCTCCCGTGGCTCCACTCCTCCCAACGAGCGTCTTGTCGTCGTCGTCGTCGTCGTCTGGACCTTCTGAGTTTTGGCGCTCCATCGCTGGCGCTGGCGCCGCTGCTGCCGCCGTGGGCGAAGCTGGCAGGGGCGAGTCCTTGAGAGGGGTTTGTGGGCTACTGGTGGGTGGGGAGATGGGGGAGGGGGAAGCAGAGGTTGGATGCGCGCGGGAGAAGGCGAGCTCGTCCTCCATCGCGTCGGCGGTGCGGCACGCTTCGTCGTACTGGTGCTTGAGCTTGGTCACCTCGTTGAACTTCTTCTCGTATCCTCTGTGCATATCATGAGGTTGATTCTCGTCAGCTTTCGAGCCTCTCCCATCTCTCCAAACACGTCAAAGGGGTGGAGCGAAGAACTGGGGTACTAACGAGAGGTGCGAGTCGACGAGGGTCCTGCTCGACCTGATCCTGCCCTTGTGCGATTCGCTCCACTCGTCAAACGGCGCGGCAATGGACCTGATGAGCTCGTCTGCGAGCTGGGCATGCGCTCGCGCTTCCTGCACGGTCGAGGTGAGGAGCGCCTGCGAGGGTACGCGGGAAGGGGGAGGGTCTGTACGTCAGCTACGACGGACTGGGCGCAGCCTCGGCGTCGTTCGCGAGTACGGCTGCTGTTGAGGAACGGGGAAGCGACGGACCTCGAGACCGATTTTGAGGGATGCTCCTTCGTCTGTGGGATTGTGGCAAGTTTTGCAGGGGCTCGGGTCAGCACACGCCCGCGCACTCGTCCGCGGTAGGTGGGGGGTGGGCTCCTGTCTCGTGTGCTTCGAGGACGTGGAGGGGGGAGGAACGACGGCGAGGGAGGAGCAGCAGGCACGACGTACCGATGCCGAAACCATCAGGCTTGAGTGCAGACGGGTGCAACGCGGCGGCATAGGCGTGCTCGGCCTGAGCGCGTCGGTTGATGTTGGCGAGGATTTCGGACGACTCGACGGTCCCGGCTTCGAGTCGGTTGTACAGCGCCTGGCCCCCGTCCAGCCCAAAGTTAGTGAGAAAAGGTAGTAAGAGAAGTAGAGAAGCACACCTCTGCACCAGAGCGGTAGTCTTGGGACCAGAACTGAGCTCGACACAGGCCGCACGCACGCACGGGAGGTTAGCTTCGACGCAACGACGAGGACGAGCAGCAGACGCACGCTGTTGGCGAAGGTCAATGGGAGCACGACCGTGGCAGGTGGAGGTGTCGGCACCTCCTTCTCCTTGCCCTTGTCCTCCGTCGTGTCGCTCATGTCGGCGCTGGTGGGCGGATGGTGCTGTCATACTCCTGTTGCTGCTCGCTGCCCCGCGTGTTCAAGGGCTACCCGAAGCTCCCGTTTCCCGATTTGGGCAGCCACGTGTCTAGACACGTGTCTCTTCATTCGCAGCGTCGCAACAATGCAGGGCGACTATACTGGGCTCGACACTGACTCTAACAAAGTACAAGTGACGTGGCCAGGTTTTCAAGAGAGAATGGGACGACTGAGGTCACGTGCAGGCACCCCAGGCAGGGCGATCGGTGCCAGATTAATTTTTGCTCAGCGGCGCTCCCTCCTTCTTCGCTTCTGCCCATTCTAGCAGCCGCTGTCGATACCTATCACGACCCTCCAAAAGTCGCACGATCTGCCAGCTAGACCACTTGTGAGTGTGCCAAGTGAGCGCTAGCCCGCCGAGCCACGAGCGTTAACTCCGATCCCTGTCCAGGCAGAGCTTTCGCTTTTAATTACTGCAGGCCATCCCCTGCCCGCCCCAACGCTTCCCCTCCTTCCTTCCTACTTCTTCCACCATTCCTCGCTTCCCCTCCTCCGTCCTCCCCTCCCGCCTCCCCTCCTCCCCCCTCCTCACCTCCGCCCGCTCACCCGCTGCCCGCGCGCTCCGCCCAGCAGCCCTCGCTCGCCTCCCCAACCGCCAGTTTAGCACGACGATGACGGCCGCGCACTCGCAGGACGACCTCCTCCGCTCCATCCTCGCCGCCAACGCGACCTACGCCGACGCCTTCTCCCGCTCCGACCCGGCGCTCCTGTCCAAGCTCGCAAAGGGTCAGAGCCCCAGGATCTGCTGGTTGGGTTGCTCCGACTCGCGAGTCTCTGCCGAGCTGTCCGTCCTGCGCTCCTGTGCTCTTCTCTCCCAAAACTCACACTATCCTCAACTCTAGTTCCACTGGTGTCGCTCCTGGTTCCATCTTTGTGCACGTTCGTGCCCGTCCGTCTCGCGTGCGCCGTTGCTCATCTCTGCTAACCGCTGCACCCACAGCGCAACATTGCGCAATGCTTCCACCCCAACGACCCCTCGGCGCTCGCTGCCATCACCTACGCCGTCACCCAGCTCAAGGTTGACGCCATCATCGTTTGTGGTCAGTCCCCCCTCCCGCTCGCCTTCCCTCCCTCCGCCCGACCCGTCTCTGAGAGAGAACGCCGAGTTTAGTACAGGGCAGCTCAGCTCACACGCCCGTTCGGACACAGGTCACACTGGTTGTGGTGGTGTTAGGGCTGCCATGATGGAGGGCATCACCGAGGTCGAGCAGGGCTCACCCGTCGTCCAGACTTCGGACGCCGGCAAGCTCATCTCTGGCTGGGTCGCCCCCGTTCGTCCCCTTTCCTCTCCATTTCGCGCCGTGACTCTCACTAAAATCCCCACTACCACCAGATCAAGGACCTTGCGATCGAGCAGGTCAAGGCGAACCAGTCGGCCGAGCACTCGCACCCTCTCTCGGACCCTCTCTCGCCTCTCTCGCTCGCGACGTTGACGGACCGCCACGTCGCGGAGACCGTCCGCCTCGTGTCGGAGAGCTCGGTCGTCCGGGAGGCGTGGGCCAACGGCGTCGAGCTCAGCATCCACGGATGGGTGTACCACGTCGCGACGGCCAAGTTGAGGGACCTCGACATCGGCGTCAAGGGCGGTGCGTCGTGTTTGTTTGTCCAGCGCGGGCGTGGGAACGATGCTGACGAGTCTTTATGATTGGGGTGATTCCAGTTGGTGTTTCGGCGTCCCTTGGCAGCACGGCGACGAGCTACGCTGGCAGTGAGCCTCCTGAGGACTCGGAGAGCAACTAAGCTCCACGTGTTCTCAACCCCTCCCATATCATATCTGCTCCCTCTCCCGGTTCTTGGGTCGACACTGTCATGAATTAGAAATTTAAATAGCTTTTTCTTATCTATCTATTTTTCCTGTGAGACGAAAGGCAAGGGTCCACGTGTGTGTGTATGCTCAGGACCGGCAAATCGACACCGTCGAGTCGCCGGCCGGTCTTCGCCATGCTTCGCTGCAGAGAGACGGCCTCCCGGCTTGGGCTTCTTGCTCCTCACTCTCCTCCTCCTACAAATCTCACTATAGCGAGTTTTCCAGTTCGAATGCTCCGCCACTTGAGCGTCCGAACCTCCCTCTCGCGCCAGTCCCGTCCCTCTGCTCGCCTGCTCTCGTCCCTCTCCTCCTCCTCCGGCTCTGCTTCTTCCTCCTCACCGCTCCTCGCCGCGCGCTCGTCGTCGTCCCGCGCCCGCCTCGTCCCCTCTCGCTTCTCTCCCCTCTCGACGCAGCTGAGGATGTCTCACGGCTTTGGCGAGTCGACTGTCAGTCCCCTTCCCTCGTCCCTCGCTCCCACCCTCCACGTCCCACCCCGCTTACCGGGCCCCACATTTCGCTGGTCGGGCGCGAGCTGACCCCCCCGTCCGTGTCCGCTGTTGCTAGGTCCGACCAGACGCCGACCAGGTGATCCAGGATATCGCCGACTATGTCCTCACTTACCAGGTCCGTCTCTCTGGTGCTCAAACGAGGACGCGAGCCTGATCAGTTGCGTGTGCGTGCGGGCAGATCGATTCCGACGTCGCGTACGAGACCGCTCGTCTCTGCCTCATCGGTAACCCGCTCCTCCTCATTCACCAATCACAGAAGTGTGCCCAGTACTCATATTCACCCCCCGACCACCAGACACGATCGGTTGCGGCCTCGAAGGCCTCCGCGTCTCCCCCGAATGCGCCGCCCTCATGCCCCCAGTCGTCGACGGCACCGTCGTCCCGAACGGCGCCAAAATCCCCGGCACGCCGTTCCAGCTCGACCCAGTCAGGGGAGCGTTTGCGATTGGCACTCAAATCAGATGGCTGGATTTTAATGTGAGTGCGCTGATGGGTGAGGGAGAGACGAGAGACAAGTGCTGATGTGGTTTGCGTTGGGGATGCAGGATTGTGCGTGGTACCGATGTTGAACGAGGAAGGAAGTGGGAGTAGAAGGCATGCTGATGGCGTTTGGCTGGTTTGCAGGCTTCCTCGCCGCCGAATGGGGACACCCGAGTGAGTACTCTCGACGATAGCGCGTGCAGGAAAAAGTAGCTCACATCGTCATCCTTTCTTCACAGGTGACAACTTGTAAGCTTGATCGACCTTCAACTGCTCATCTAGGGCCTGTGGTCTAACTCGTTTAAAACAGGGGCGCCATCCTCGCCGTCTCGGACTGGATCTCTCGCACCAACGTCGCGAACGGCAAGGCTCCCCTCACCGTCAAAGACATCCTCACCGCCATGATCATGGCCCACGAAGTCCAGGGCTGCATGGCCCTCCTCAACTCGTTCAACCGCGTCGGCCTCGACCACGTCGTCCTCGTCAAGCTCGCTTCGGCGGCGGTGACGGCCAAGTTGCTCGGGCTTTCGAGGTCTCAGACGATCGACGTGATCTCGCAGGCGTTTGCGGATGGACAGAGCTTGAGGACTTATAGGCACGCTCCCAACACTGGCTCGAGGAAGTGTGAGTTCTTTCTTCAAAGAGCGAGTACGGCGCACAAGAGATGTGGTACTGACGCGGGGGATGATTGCGGAACAACTTGCGTGTTGCCAGCCTGGGCTGCCGGAGATGCTTGCTCGAGGGCCGTTCACCTGGCCCTTTTGGTTCAGAGAGGCCAGATGGGCATCCCGACCGTCTTGAGCGCGAAGACTTGGGGCTTCTACGACGTCTTGTTCAAGGGCAAGAAGTTCGAGTTCCAGAGACCTTTCGGCAGCTAGTGAGTCCCTTTTCGAATTTAAACCGCCGATTCAATAATCAGAAGGCTGACGAGGAACATTCCAGCATCATGGAGAACGTTTTGTTCAAGATTTCGTTCCCTGCCGAGTTCCGTAAGTGTCTTTTGAGCCACGATGGGGATGAAAAGCGAGTGATTGGAGCAATGGGAAAATAGGCAACTGCTAACGTGGATTTTTGTGATACCTAGATGCTCAAACCGCCGCCGAGGCTGCTCACATCGTTCACGAGTCCGTTGTTTTCTCCTGCGCGCCCGCCGTTTCTCTCGTGACTGACTGTGTACTCCATTTCAGTCGCCTGAGGGCTGCTGGAAAGTCGTCAGACGACATCAAGCACATCAAAGTTCGCACCCAGGAAGCTGCTGTACGTCGGCCTTGGCTGTCGTAGCTTTTCTCGTCGCCCATAGGCTGACACGTGTCGTTTTCTACCGCAGATCCGCATCATTGACAAGAGTGGACCTCTAGCGAACTATGCCGACCGCGATCATGCTGTCTGTCCCTCTTCTCGTTTTTCTCGAGATTTTCGTCGGTGTTGACGATTTCTCGGTGGCAGATCCAATACATGATTGCGGTTCCCGTGATCTTCGGTCGCTTGACTTCTGAGGACTACGGAGATGACGTCGCTGCTGATCCCCGCATCGACGAGCTGAGGGCCAAGGTAACGCATTTTCTCTATCCGAAGGCATCAGACCTCCTCCGTTGACGAAACGTGTCGCAGATCCAATGTGTGGAAGAGCCCATCTTCTCGGAGGAGTACCACGACCCCGAGAAGCGCTACATCGGCAACGCCTTGACCGTCACGCTCAAGGACGGTACCGTCATGGACGAGGTGCACATCGACTACCCCGTCGGACACAAGAAGCGCCGTGCGGAGGGCACGCCGCTCCTCAACGCCAAGTTTGAGCGCCACATCGCGCCTCACTTCTCGGCTGACCATGTTAAGAAGTGCGTTCTTCTTCCGTTCTTTTGAGAGATGTCGCTGGGGAACACGTGGGCCTGACCGTTGCTCTGGTGATTGCAGGATCGTCGCGACTGTCAACGACGCCAAGTCGTTGGAGAAGATGGATGTTCCGTCGTTTGTTGACCTCTTTGTTACCAAAGCCTAGACGTGAATGCGAATGGACGTTGCAACCTTTCTTGTGCTTTCTGTCACTTTTTCCACTCCTCTCTGTTGCGTCGCCAAGAGGAAGGAAACACGTATTCTACATTGACCGCAGTTATCCTAAACACCAAGCTTGACCTTCATCTCCTCGATGCTGGCACCGTCGAGCCAGTCAATGAAGCACTGGTAGAAGTGATCATGGGCCTCGCCTCGCGACTGAGGGAGATCCATCTGCAGCCAGGAACGGTCAGCATAGTGTTCTGTTTGGCTCCGAACTGCTTCAAAGAGCTACGTACCTTGATCTTGTATGCGGCACTCTGTCCGTAAGCCAAGAACTTGTAGCCGTCAGGGAACGAGGCGAGCTTTTCGTCGTCGAATTTGGGGATCTTGCGAGGGTCCACAGGCGAGGCCCTGTCCTTCTCGTAGAAGCCTGGTAGTGGGGTCCAAAACATCAGTTTATTCACGGGCTTGAACGACTTGGTTTGATGCTCACCCTTGAAGAAGTGGTTCTTCCACTCGCCGTTGGCCTTCTTCTCGACGAAGAAGCACAGCCTGCACTCGGCCTCGATGTCCACCTCGCAATCGACGCCCTCGACGGTCGACGGCATGACGAAACGCTGGGTGATGGTACTGCAAACAGCCTATGTTAGCTTTTCGCTCCTTTGACTCTCGATAGATGTGCTCACGCCTTGAGTTTGCCGAGTCCACGCTTGCCAGCAGCAGGCCCTGACGTGGCGAGGTCGACGGTGGCTCCATTGGCGCGGTGCTGGAGAATGATGGTGGGTTAGCACAGCAAGAATTCAGATATTTACACAGCACTCTTACTGCAATCTTCACTCCCTTGGAAAAACCGATCTCCGAGATCTTGATAAACTCGTCGACTGAAAGAGAACCCACGTTAGTTTTCGACCGAGGCAAGAGGAACACCCCCATCTCCAGAACGCACTGGGCACTCCTCCAGACCACGTAGTGAACACATCTACCGAAAGTTTCCATCAGCTTCGCTTGACCCTCATAAAACCTCCGGCGAGGCACTTTCACTCACAAGCGTCCTCGTTGGCGAACAGCGCCCTCATCTTGGACCACTCGCAAGCATCACGGTGGCACGGGAACCCCTCACACAGCTCACGGATCTTCCACCTCTCGATCGCCTCTGCAGAAAGCCAGTTCCGCGTCAGCTTTCTTTCGAGCTCATGCTCGATGTGGGGAAAGGTGTGGGAGCGACTGACCAGCGTCGGTTCCGTTCAGGGAGACAGAGTTGGTAGGGAGGGGAGGAGCGACACCGGGAGCGAGAGGCATTCTTGGATAGTGTCGAAGTAGAGAGTCAATAGTGGTGGAAGGAAGGAGAGTAAGAGCAGAGCGATAACTTGGCGGCGGATCCCTGGAGAGGCGGACGATGCCGCGGTTCCCCAGCTTACCCACCGGCGCATAGTTGAGCACCGGTGACCGGGGAGTTGTCTGCTTTCAACACGTGGAGGATTGGACGCAGCGGGCTCGGCAAGCAAATGCTGAATGCTGCAGTCTGGGAATTCGTGTTGCCGCTTTTCCCGGCGCCAGAGCCGGCTGGTGATGAGGTAAACAAGACCACGCGACGCCCACATCGCGAGCCTGCCGTAAATCCCCCGACGGCGTCTTTTCCACACAAACAAAAACAGAAACAGCTCTCGTCGAACCAGGAACGGGTGAAGAAATATAGTACGACTAAACGAGCTGGAAAAAATTGCAGCACAGGCGCTTTTATCCACCGTTCCCAAATACACCCTCCAACGATGATTACCACTCAGCGGCAGCCTCAGCAGCGGGGGCGGCGGGGGCAGCCTCAGCGGCGGGAGCAGCGGGAGCGGGGGCGGCGGGAGCAGGGATCTCGGTGGCACCACGGGCCTGCTCGGAGACGGGCTGGCCAGCGGCGACGAGGGAAGAGGGGGAGTCCTCCTTGGGCTCGACGACTGAAGAACGCGTGCAGAAGTTAGCTCGACAAGTTGTCTGCGGAAGGCAACGGGAGTAGAAACGCACTGGTGACAACATCGGGGAGGGGCTTGGCGGGGCCGGTCTTGCCCTCAGGGTCCCAGCCCTTCATGATCTTGACCTTGATGCCGAGGACACCCTGGCGGAGGAGAACGTGGCGGACGGCGGTGTCAACGAAGTCGCGGACGGGCTGGGAAAAACAAGCGTTGAGCGTTAGTTTTCATACGAAACCAAAGTTGAAGCAGTCGAAAACACTCACCTGACCGGAGTGGATCATGAAACCGTCGGTGAACTTCATCGACTTGGCACGGGCAGCACGGAGCTTGCCGGAGACGACAACCTCGCAACCCTTGGCGCCGGACTCCATAATGAAACGGAGGACACCGTAGCAGGCACTGAACGAATGGACGAGCAATCAGCTCCCGTTCTCCTTGACCCAGCCTCTCAGCACCTCCACGAGCGAGAAAAACGCACCGACGGACGGCAAGACCACCGAGGAGCTTGTAACGGAGCGACTCGCACTGAGCGACGGCATCAAGACCACGGTTCTGGACCTTCTCGGCGTAGAGCTCGACGGAGCCCTCGGGGAACTTGAAACGCTTCTGGACGAGCGCGGTGAGCTCGCGGATGCGGCGTCCCTTCTCTCCGAGAACCTCCTGGGTGTGGGTCGCACGGATGATGATCTCGGTGCGAGCGTGGGTGACGCGAACCTCACAGCCGGAGTATCCCTCCGAGGAGAGGGAGCGGGTGAAGAACTCGGAGAGCTCGGCGCTGGAAGAGAGGGTGGGAGGTTAGCTGCCAAGGCTTGTGGTGGGGCGAAAGACGCAGAGTTGGGACTCACTAGAACACTCCCTGAAAGAGTGGGAATCAAGCACAGCAGCACACAATGTCAGCCCTCTCGTTTCCTTCCAGTTCCCTCTTCGATCACTCTCGTATCCCTCCTCGACTTCTCGAGATCCCCAAAACGCAAAATCGAGACTCACGTCAGCGACGAACCTAGATGAACAAGGTCAGCACAGAGTCAAAGGAAAGAGAAAAACGTAAGGAATGCAACTCACTTTCTTCGCTTGGAAACGGCGACGGCTCCGGACTGTAGTGGTGGAAAGAATCGAGTCCAGTCAGCACTCGTGTCCCTCAATGCGCCGCCCACAGCCTGCTGCCCGTCCCAACGCCCTCGCGTCCGCCCTAATCCCTCCAACGTCTCCCTAGCAGAACTTCTTTCCTGCATTCCTTCTTCTCCACCACTCAGCACCCGTCAAACGGCCGACGGTGGCCCCTCCTCGTGCGCGCGGACTGGGCTCAACGGGAAAAAAGCGTCGTCGAGGTCGAATCGAGCGGGACAAGGACGGGCGTGGCGGGTGGTCGGGGATGGGGGAGTGTGCAGGAGCAGTTCTGTCGCCCTATAGGTGAGGAATACTCACCATGATTGGCGTGGCTTCAGAAGGGATGGCTCGGGGCGAGGCTTCAAGGGAGGTTCGGGGCTCGCGGATCCCAAGTAGCAGACTTTGCGCGGTAGCACTCACTTCAGAGCCGGCGCGGGAGGAAGCCTGGCGCGAGAGGGGACTTGGCGAGATTTCTCGTTCTTTTTCTTTCTTCACCTTCCTTTCCGACTACCTCCCCGTACCCTAACAGGTTCTTTTTCACCCGCCCCTCCCCTACACCACCCACCTACAAACATGCCCGGAGTTCGTGACGTTACCGCTGAGGAGTTCATCAAGGCGTACTCCTCCCACTTGAAGAGGTCCGGTGCGTGCCCGTCTCCTGTGTGCGCGGTCGGGGGTGCGAGTTTGGAGGAATGTAGGGTGAAGGAGGATGGTGCAAGGATGGCAGGACACGCGCTGCTGGCGCGAGAGGGAGGTCGAGAGCGTGGCGAGGAGGAAATTTGCGGACGGTGCGGAGGCGTCGGCGCGGGCAGCTCGCGATCGAGAGGTTGTGGTTGGCGGAGTCAGAGACGGTGGTGGTGAACGGAGAAAGGATAACTTTTGTTAGCATAACTTTTGTTTCGAACTCGCCCTATGCGGCCCGAAAGGGCATGACCTCGCCTTAGAGCGGCCCGCAAGGGCGTCTTCGATCCAAAAGCTATGCTGTTCAAAAGTCCATCTCTCTCCGTTCATCACTGCCAACTCGAGCTTTACCATCAACTATCAAGACGTTGTCGTGGGAGAATCAGCCCGTCCTGACCCTTGCGCTTGTTTGTTTACGCTCACAGGAAAGATCGAGGTTCCCACCTGGGTCGACGTTGTCAAGACCGGCCGTGGCAAGGAGCTCGCTCCCTACGACCCCGACTGGTTCTACATCCGTGCCGGTAGGTTCTTTATCCGTCGGTAAAGTATTGATGAAGCCTGGCGCTGACTTGCTGCCGTCTTCGCTGCTCCCTCCGCGCGCGCGTCCTCTCCTTAGCTGCTGTGAGCACTTCTCTCGATGTGCTCGGACCGTAGAATCGTTTTCTAACACAATTACGGCCAGGTTGCGAGGCACATCTACCTTCGCAAGCACGTTGGTGTCGGAGCTCTCCAGAAGCTCCACGGCCAGTCTGCCAACCGCGGCAACCGCCCCTCGCACCACACCGAGTCGTCCGGCTCGGTCGAGCGCAAGATCCTCCAGGCCCTTGAGAAGATCGGCGTCCTCGAGAAGGACACCGCCAACGGTGGCCGCCGTATCTCCCAGGACGGACAGCGTGATCTCGACCGTATCGCTTCGGCCATCGTCGAGGCCCAGCGTGAGGAGGCTGAGGAGGATGACGGTCCGTCTTTCCCTCTCTCAAAGTGTTTGCAGCCGTAGCTGACTTGTAATTTCTACACAGAGTAAATCTAGGCTTGCCTCAGGTTTAGCTTGTTGGGTGGAGTTGGGCGTTTTGGGAGAGTTGCGGGACGGTGGAGATGCAGTTGCGCTCTGAAATCTTGCAGTTTTTGTTGAGACGCTCACACAAAATGAGCCCTCGCGCTCAACTTTCGTCTTGTCCGATAAAGTCTTGAGAGAGGGAGTTCTATCCGTTTGGGCTCACCTTGACACCGCAAGCTCTTCGCCGGACCGGTCGTCAAAGATCGTGGCTCTGCGAAACTTCAGTGTGCTGCATCGCCATCACAAACGGAGCCCGAACCCGTTGCATGTTTTATCCACACGGGCAACTTGGGGCTAAATTGGTGTCACAAAGGAGCATAGGTGTGACGAAATTAGTCCAGAGCCGATGTCCAGCTAGCTCCCTCCTCGAGGAGTAGTGGTCGGAGGCCGGCAGCGTACGCTGTAATCTCGGAGCGTTGGAGGTACGAGAGCGAGATTGATGGAAAAAAGATGATTGTACGGTACACTTGTCGACGGCTAGACGGTAATTACGACCCAACGTGCCTCGTAGCGAGGTCTCGACCCCCGCGAGTAGTCGCCCAGACGAGGCGCCGATCCACAGGCTTGGGCGCCGGACGAACTCGCCAGGTCGCCGCCCCTTTCTGCCCTCTAGCCTCCTCCCACGAAGTTCCTCCTTTCGCCTTTCTTTACTTGTTACTACATTCTACTTGACCCAAAAAGGGTGTCCGCTCGGCCCTTCTCCTACACCTCCACCAGAGCGACCCACATCTCTCGAGTTCGACCAGATGTCGTCACCATACCCTCCCGCCGGCCAGGCTGCCGACTACTACAACACCGGCAACTCCTATGGCCAGCAGCAGCAGCCTCAGTACCAACAGTATGGTGGGCAGCCCCAGCAGCAGCAGTACGCCATGCCCCCGACGCAGAACTATGCGCCTCAGCAACCCCCTCCGCAACAAGGGCACGAAAAGTGGAACCAGCAGCAGTACTCGCAGGACTATGGCAACAAGAACGACAAGTTTGACGACATGAAGCCGAGTGCGTTTCCCATTCCTTCGGTTTTCTATCGCTTCAGCTGTTTGTTCTGGGGAAGAACGCTCAGTACAAGAGGAACGAGGCGGCTGACCTGTTCGCGCACAGAGTGGAACGACATCATCCCGGGACTCGTCTTCATCGCCCAGTTCCTTGGATTCGTCGCTTTGTCCGTCATCTCGCTACGTGCCATCGGCGCCAGCGAGGATGAAGGCGGCCTCGGCGCGACCGGCTCGAGCATCACCCTCAACGCGTGAGCGCGCTTTGTTTACTTTTCTTTCTGGCGGACTCTGACGTGTCGTAAATTAGGTCGACGGCTTACCTCCTAGCCATCATTTGCGGTGCTGGATTGGTCTTCTCCATCATCATGCTCCTCCTCGTCCGGGCGTTCACCAAGATCATCCTCGAGGTGCGCCAGCCCTCTCCATTTCCAACGCTCAGGTCGCCGGACGCGCTAACCAGGAACGATCTAGGTCACTCTGCTTCTCTCGGTCGTCCTCTCGGTAGCCTACGCCGTGTACCTATGGACTCAGAAGTACTGGAGTGGTGCCATCATCTTCACGATCGTGAGTGGACAAACACACCAAGACTGCTCTCGTCCAAGACTTGGCGGGCCAGCTGATCACCCCTTCATCGCGTCAGTTTGCCGTCATCTCTGTCATTTCCTACTTCCCCATGCGACGTCGCATTCCTTTCTCCAGGGAGGTCCTAGTCTTTGTCCTCAAGATCGCCAGTGAGTCGATATTGGCCAAGGAGTGTCCGAGCTGGAGCTGACGTGTCGTCGCAGAGCACCACCCCTCCGTCTACGTCCTTGCTCTCGTCGGAACGATCCTCCAGGCCGTCTACTCGGTCTACTGGTCTTTCGCCACTGTCGCGATCTACCAAAAGTTCAACCCGAATGCCGCCGGCTCGTCCACGAGCGGAGGATCCGCTAGCAACAGCGCCGTGATTGGACTGGTCGTGTTCAGTGTCTTCTCGTACTACTGGACTAGCCGTGAGTTTCTTCATCCGTGTGTTATGTCACTTTTACTGATCTCAAGTTTCTTTAGAGTTCATCTTGTGCGTCCTATGAGGCCGTTCTTCGGAGGGATGAATGCTTACGCTATTGCTGCAGGAACTTTTTCCTCACCGTGGAGGCCGGGATCTTCGGAACCTACTACTTTTCGGGACCGGGTGCTCCTACCGTTGCCTGGGTACGTCCTGAATGGATTCGCTACCAGCTTGTCAACAACTGACACCGCTTCGTGGAACCAGGGTGCTTTCAAGCGGGCCGCTACCTACAGCATGGGCTCCATCGCTTTCGGATCACTCATCAACGCCATCCTCGACCTCCTCAAGGCTGCGTTGCAGGTTTTGCGGCAGTACGAAAGCGACCAGGGTGACATGTGCGGCGCCGCCGTCGTTTGCGTCGCTCAGTGCTGCTTGGCCTGCATTGCTGGCGCCATCGAGTATTTCAACCGGTACGCTGGTTTCCTTGCCTCCATTTGCGCTGCGACGGCATTCTGAAAACCTCTTTTGATTCAAGTTACGCGTTTATTGAGAAAGTGAACTTTCACTTTGAACAATTCTGGGACCTTTGACTAACACGCGGACCGACAGGATCGCGCTCTACGGAAAGCCTTACATCAAAGCAGCAAAGGACACGTGGAACCTCTTCAAAGACAGAGGGATTGATGCTCTTGTTGTAAGTGGTTCCGATCTGTCGAACGAATGCCCAGCGCTGACAATCGATGCCGTCCCACAGAACGACTGCGTAAGCCGGCTCGCCCCGCTCAGAACGGGCCAAGCGCTAATTTGAACACGTTGCAGCTTGTCAACAACATCTGGACTTTCGGATCGTACGCTGTTGGAGCGTTGTGCTCCGCATTTGCGTTCATCTACGTACGCTTGACAGTCCGACGCGCACCACCGTAGCCCTCGTTGCTGACCTGCTGCTCGCGCACAGCTTAAGGTCGCGGATCCGTCTTACGTCCAGAACGATTCGAGCGTCAAGGCCGTGGTCATGCTTTATGCGTTTTTGGTCGGCTTCTTCATCTCTCACACGCTTGGATACGGAGCGCTCTCTTCTGGTTTGTCACGTGTTCTTCAATCTCACGCCTAGATCAACGCTCACGCTCGTCACTCGCAGGTGTCTCGACGATCTTTGTTGGTCTCGCGGAGGACCCAGATGCTTTGGCTGAAAGGGATCCCCAGCTGTTCCAGATCATCGCTCAAACGTACCCGAAAGGTGGGTTTATCCTTCTGCCTCCACCTGCCGTTCCCCGAACTAGCTGCTGATTTGAAACCTCCGCCTGGATTCCAGTCACCACACGTGTATAAGACGCGCTCGGCGTACAGACTCGACTCAACAACTAATATTGGTTACTGATAATATAATCTACCGCCGCCGTTTTTCACCTCCATCCTGCGACCATGCCCACGACGGCCAACTGCGCATTCGCCAGGCCCGCCACGTCGACGTCTCCCGGGTCGCTCTGGCTCCTCAACACGCCGCCCGAGTCGCTCCACTCGCCAATGCCATCCTCCTCCTCGTGCTTGTACCCATGCGAATGACCTTGCCCCTGGTCCCAGTTCCCCGCCTGCTCGTTCTTCTTCTGGTGTATACGCTCGTGCCGCCGCAAGTTGCTCTGGACCGAGAAGCGGCGCTGGCAGAAGTAGCACTCGAAGGGCTGCTCCTTGGTGTGTGTCAGCTGATGGAGGAGGAACAGGAAAGAAGTCAGCGCTTGATATTTTTGGACGGCGGGAGGATGGGAATGCCAAGGCTGGAGGGCTTACGAGGTGGATCCTTAGTGCCGATGGCCGCGCGAATCTCGCGACATCGTCCCCCGTGCACAGGTGGCACCGATATTTGCGCTCGTCGTCGTCACTCTTGGGTTCCCCTCGTTTGGCCCTGGGTTTCCGCTTCTTCTTGCCGTTGCCGTCGCCCCCGGCGGAGGGTGCCGCGCTGGGCGGTCCCGACGAGGCGATGGGCGAGAGCTCGCGAGGCTGTGACCCCGAGCCTGAGGCCAGCGGCGGTGCGGCCTGGTCCCACAGAGGGGCGACGATGGACGCTGGCGAGAGTGGGACGGCAGTTGGAGGGAAATGAGGCTCCGGCGGTGAAGTGGAAGGCGGGCTGTACAGGATCGGCTGGGGCGGCGGCGGAGGGGAGGGCTGGAGGAGGTATTGCGGGTGCGACGACTGGACCGAGTGCGCTGAGATGAGGGACGGGCGAGGCTGGTGGTAGCCGTAGATGGGAGGACTCTGAGCCTCTGGGACCGGGGAAAAGTATCGCCGGTCCGGGTATGTCGACGATGGAGGGTATGAGGACGGTGCGAGCGGAGGGACACTCCATGGAGCGTACGAAGAGTGTGGCTCGCTCGCGTGGTGGTGAGCGTCCCAGTGCGGGTGCGGGTGGGATACGGCGATGTGGTCCAGCATCGGGGAAGGTGCAGGGTATCTCTGGCTGTCGTATGCTTCGACGGGTGGGTAGTAGCCCTCGTCGCCCCTCAGCGCCGCCGGGGTCGGGCACGCCATGGTTTCGTGGGTGCGAGCAGGGCGGTGCCTGCGAGTCGCAACGGGAGGGCGCTCGACGGAGGGAGGGAAGGGGAGCTGCCCGGAGGACGGGGCACGTTCGGATGGGGAGGAGTGGAGGGAAGAGAACACAACACAGATGCCGCAGAGATTTGCAAATTTGGACGGGTGCGGACAACGGCAACGGGCCTGAGACCACCTTTATTTTTCGACGACGCCGGCGCGATGATCAGCGGCGATAACGAGACCAGAACCTGAATTTGCGACGATCTTTTTCGCTCGTCCGGCCCGGTCTACCCTTAAAAAGACCTCACTACCGCCCTTGTCTAGTCTGTTCCTTTGCCTTCTGGTCCACTGGTCGGGAACACCCTTTCCCCTCTTCTCGAGGATGGAGCCATGAAGAAGCATCCACGCTCGCGTCTCACTGGGCGACGAGTCTCGCTCGAGGCCCCCAGTCGAAAGATAAGAGCAGTGACAACCCCCGCACGTTCAAGAAAATTTCATATCAGCCCTGTCATCTTGGAAGAAAATAGGTCCCGCGAGCCATGTGGCACGCCTCGCTCTGTGCTCCGATTCGCAGCGACGAGGGACGCCGGGGACTCAAAGGGGGGGATATCATGCTGGCTCTCGGCCGATGGCCATGCGCGTGCAATTAGGAAAAAAGCAGAACGTCAACGCAAACAGCACTAATGGTGGGAATTTAGGTTACTAGTAGGCGTTTCTACTCCCTGCCTTGTCACAGGCGTCTTCAGAGCCAGGCAGAAAACGGCACTAGAGGCATCTGAGACGACGTGGTTTTTGGGGCTTCCTGCGACAATACGGCGTTGCGCCCCGTTGTCCATACCAAGACGGTCATCGGAGGTGCCGAGTGGTTGAAAAAACTCCCGCTGAATTGAGCCACAAGAGGTGATCAGAAGACCACCGAGGTGCCGGTGCGCCACAGCTGACGTGGACCCAGATCGTCCACGTTGAGGACCGGACTTGCGGGTCTCGCGGGCTAGACCGGAGAGCGTCTCGCAACTGACGAGACGCAGGTGGCTCACGATGTCGTTTACGAAAAAGGTCTGGAGCTGTTTGGGAAACCCTCGTTGAAGACGTACTCAAGAACGAGCGCGTATCGTGGAGCCATCGAATCGAAAGTCTCGAACTCGCGCCGCCCCGTTTCACCTGCCTGGACCACTACGGACGCTCCCAGTCGTGCTCTCCCCGTCACTCCCCAGCACCCCATCAGCCAAAGCCCCTCTCCACTTTTCAGCACTGTGGCAAGGGAGCGGTCAGGTGAGCAATCTGTGCCTGTGGCTCATTCGTGGAAGGGAGGGACGTACAACTCCGCGATGCTCGTTCCCGACGACAGGTCCACGACGTCCTTGGGGTATCGATTGTGGGAGAATGAGGGGAGGGACTGAAGTGTTGCGCTCGTGACCACTTCAAGGAGCGGTAGAGACGGCGACGACGTCGATAGTGAGTTCAAGTCTGCCCAGGGAATGAGGGGACAGTCGGTCGTGGGGGAGTAGGGGCTAAAGTCGATGAGGAAGATGCGGTCGTTCGAGCGGGTGAAGTACACATCGAAAACGTCTGCAGAGAGGGAACAATGATCTCAGTGAGGGTGGTGGATTGGAAGATGAAGGCGCTCACAAGAGGAGGAGGGGAAACGTCCCGAGATGTGCTCGGAAAAGAAGTCGCAAATCTTGCTTCGGACTTCATCCTTGGCATATTCAGGTTGCAAGAACTCGTAGTAGTTGATATCACGCTGGGTGATGGCTGGAAACAAGCACTTGTTGAGCGACACGTGTCGTGTTTTCAGCGCTAAGGCAAAAGACGCACCGATCAGCACGTGATCTCTCACTATGCATCTCCACTCTTGCGACCTTGGCATCTCGAACCACTTTTTGAGCACAAGCTCAAAGTCATAGTTCCTCTCGCGCTTCCGAGGTTGAGGACGGTGCTCATCGCTGTCGCTGTCGTCCTCCTCCGTCGTCTCGCCCTCTGTCGACTCCGCGTCCAGCTGCAACTCCTCAGCAGCGGCAGTGATATCGTTGACATCGTCGGAGCCCTCATGCTCTTCCTCTTCCGGCACAGGCGTGGCGTCGATGCATAGGTCAAAGGCGTGGTCGAGGTCGTGAGAAATAAAGTCGGAGGATTTGAGGAGGAGGTAGACGTCGGCCGGGGTCTGACACTTGAGGTTCGATCCGGCCACCATCCAGGCCGCGTCCTGATCCATACGAAAGTTCATCTCAGCCCTGTTCAAGCCTCCCTTCGCGTAAAAAGTGGTGGAGCTCACCTGAGGACACGACCAATTGAGCTTGGGAAAGACGGGGCCGTCGTACTTGCGGATCACGTCCCTGATCTCTGCATCCAACGCCGTAAACTCAATCTGCCAGCTCAAATCCCTGCTGCTGTCTGAACCGTTGCCGTCGTCCTCGTCGTCGCTCAGCTCGCTCACTCTGCGCGGTGACAAAAAAGACGCAAGCCGAAAAACAATCAGTCACAGTCGGCCGCGCTGTGTGAAAAGTGGCACGACTGACCCCATAGGCCCACTTCCCTCAGGAATGAAGACTCCGTCGCTCTCGAGGTAGGCGATGAAGCGCTCCTCGAGCGGCTTGATGATGGTCGCCTTCGGCGAGATCTTGCGGAAGCCCGGGTACCACGACGAGAACCGGCACGCGAGCACGTCCACCTTGGTCAGACGCGGGAAGCCTTGCTCCTCGAGCTCCAATGCTGCTGGATTTTGACTCATGCGGGAAATTGATGCAAGTTGTGGGTGCAGACAAGGCATCGGCGGCGGCGCGGTTCGATCACCGCCGAAGTCGAGCTCGAGCCACCTCGACTTCGGCTCCGCTCGTTGGACGGGCTGCTGGTCGACCATCGACGCCTGCATCCACCCAAAACTCGCACCATCTCAGCAGGCCGACGGCACGAGAGGATCTCGAGGCAGGTTCGGACTGTAGTTGCTACCCATTCCTCACGCCTCGCGTTCGGAACCTTCGTCGACATCCCGCGAACGGTCCCCTGGCCTCCGCCTCGTCTCGCTTCGTGGAGCGGTAGGGAACAAGTCGATTCGGCCCCAGACGACACCACGACGATCCTTCTGCTGTCGGAATGTCGAGCCAGCCTCCTCCTTCGCGATCCAACTCGACCAGCGCCCGCCCAGCGGCTCCGCCGTCGCACATGGACTCGACCATCACGAGGCTGTTGATCGCGACAAAGGCGCTTCTCGAAGGTGCGAGCGGTACACTCGTGTCATTTTGGGACATTTGCTGAGAATATGGGTGGATCACAGGGCTCGCCGAATGGTCCAAAGGCAAGGTCTCGGCGGATCACATCTCCCAAATCTACGTCAAACTGGGCAACGACTTTAACGTCGCCTGCGCTGCTTTCGCCAAAGAACAGATCGGTATGAGGTTAGTTTCCTCACTACATGACCTCCAGGGAGGAGGAGAGTGCCCGGCGGAAGCTGACCGATGTCGGCCCAAAAGCGAGCTCCTGTCAGTACCCAGCGACTTGCGAGCGTGCCTGGAGTCGTGTCTCTCGGACCCGCCCTCGCAGGAGACCCTCGAACGACACCTCCCTCAAGTCCGCCAGATCATCATCGGTCTCCTCACTGGCTTGCGCGAGAAGCAGAAGATTTACCGCGAGGGCGTGTCAGCAAGGCGGACGCAGGGTCGGGATGGCGGCGACAGGCGTGACGGGGACGATAGTGGGCGACGAGGGTCGGATGCTTCATCAGTTGGAGTGGGCAGCAGCCGAAGCTCACTTCCGCAGAACCCAATCACGCCCAACAGCGCAAGCCGACAACGCGACGAGCTCCGCAAGTTCGTCTCCCAGGCTCAATCCGCCACCCAGCCCTCGTCTCGACCACCAGCAACTCTCCCAAACCTTCCACCACAGAATTTTTCCGCCTCCGAGCCCTCCCCATTCACCGTTCCTGCGTCCAGTGGGGTTCCCTCAAACCCGCGCTCGCGAATCTCGTCCGGCGGCACCGAACGTCGTACTCCCTCACTTCCCGACGCCACCTCCCCGCCATTCTCTCCTCCCCTCGTCAGCGTTCCTCTTGTAAACCCTCCAGCTCGCACCGTCTCTCAATCGAGGTCATCCACCTCAATCCGCGACTCGGCGCGCTCGAGAACCAGCGCTGACGTGGGCCCCCAACCGTTGCCCGACATTCCGATGATGAAGCCATCGCGCTCCAGCGGGTCCCTCTCGGGCTCTCTGGGCAACTTCTCTTCGGAGCGACAAAGCACTGGAGACCGTAGAGGGTCACCGCCACCGCCAGCTCGAGAAGCCGAAAAGCCTGTCCCAGTCCCCACGACGCCAATCTCCGAACTTTACCCTCAAGCCGTCCTCTCACCAGGCCCTCGTCCTCCTTCCGTTCATTCGACAGAAGAGTCCATGCCCTCTCCGTTTGAAGGCACGCAGACGGCCAAGCAGATGGAGTCGTTCGAGGCGCTCAAGTCGTCCGACAACCTCTCTAGACGAGCGAGCAAGCGGTTCTCGGCGTACGCGATCAACAAGATCACCTCGGGGAGTCCGTCACGCGGAGATGGACTTGGATCGTCGGTTGCCGGTCGGGAGTTGTCAAAGGGGGTGGAGGACAAGCGGGCGCTGGCGAGCTCGATTCGAAGAGGGAAGAGTGAGCTTCGCGGGTCAAGATCCGACAAAGGTCCACCTCCTGTTCCATCGCTACCAACGTCCATCTCCGACCGCGACCTTAGAGCGCCGCCAACCATCGTCGAAGAGGAATTCTACTCGCCCGACCCCAACAGCGCCTCTCCACAGCCTGGACCCAGCTCCTCATACTTCCCTCCTACTTCCAACGTCACCTCTCCTCAGGTCCCCTCTTCTTCCTTCTCCATTAATTCTGCTCCTCTACCGCCCATCCCAGCGTCTTCACCCGCGGCCACGTCAGCAGCTCTCCCAGCTCCATCGAAAGCCTCCTCTTCCCCACGCGATTTCGTCCCGCCTTCAGACTCCTCGCCAACCTTCTCTTCTGAGAACGCGCCTGGACCGTCGACGTCGTCACGAGCTCGTACTTCGGTCGCCACGTCGGAACTGTACGACGGCGAACCCGAGTTTCCCATCTCAGTCTACCTTCAGATCGGGAGGGACGTCAAGAAGGCGAAATTGGAAGAACCTCCGACTCTCTCGACCTTGCGAGCACTGTTTATCGAGCGCTTCTCGTACAATCCTGGGCATGCCGACTTCCCCAACATCTACCTGAGAGATGCGATCGTGGGCGTCCAGTACGAGCTGGAGGACATGTCGGAGGTCAAGAATGGGAGTGTCATTAGCCTCAACATCGACAGTTAGTTTCTCTGTCTATACAGTTAAGATGGTGATGAGCTGATCAGCTGTCTTTTTCCACGTAGCCGTCGAACAGGTCAAACAACACATCGACCAAGGGCTGTCGGGCCTCACGCAAGAGATCAAAGAGCTCCGCGCCACCGTCTCCGCCATGCGACGAGCGTCTGTGTCTGCCGCTGCCGCCGCCCTCTCGCCCAACCCCGAAACTTCATCTCCCGTCATCTCAGTCCGACCTTCCGAGCGCCAGTTCCAGGACGCCGCCCAGAAGGTACTTCGCACCAACACCAAACGAGTCCCCTCGTCCACTTCGTCAATCCCGGAGGACAGCGAAAGCGCTCCGTCCTCTTCGCTTGCTCGAGTTGCTGCTGGTGAGGGCGAGGCTGCTCCCTCCTCGCCGACGTCGTCCGCAGGCGGCGACAACCGCGCGCCGCATGTCGTTGCCGCCCTCAAGTCTCAGCACGAGGAGGTGCAGAGCCTCCGTCGCGAGATTGGAGTCCTCCGCCAAATCTACGTCGACTTCACCAGCCAGACCAAGTCGACTATCTCGAGCGTGAGGGCTCAGACGAGCCACGTGTCTCATCTCGCAGCGACGAAAGTCTCGACGGCGAGAGCGTTCATCGACGCCGGCAAAGTCAAGCTCGAGACGGAGACGACGGACCTTATCGCTAGGGGTGATACCCTCCAAGATGCGATCGACGACATGAGGGCCGACATCGTTCGCAAGATCCGTCCTCGTCCTCAGCAGCTGACGGAGATCGCCAAGTCGCTCGAGGAGATCACGAAGGAGCGCGATGCCCTCATCAGCTGGGTTGCGACCGTCAAGCCGTCGTGGAAGGCGACGTGGTCGGACGAGCTCGAGACGATCATCTCGGAGCAGAAGCTGCTCGAGGCGCAGGAAGGGTTTCTCAGCGAGCTGCAGGTCGATATGGAGGAAGCGGCGAGCTTGTTCAAGACGATTCAGGAGGTCGCGCATCAGCCCAAGTCGAGCAAGCCTCGTCAGTTCACGGTGCAGACGACTGAGGATCCGGCGGGCGGGCTTTCGAACGTGTTGATGGAGGTTCGTGGGCTGCAGCCGGATGCCGACCGACGATTGGAGGCGATCGCGAGGGCCGAGAAGGCGCGAGAGGCGGAGCTCGCTTCGAGGACGGACGAGTTTGCGGAAGAGCTGGGAGACTTTGTCTCTGGGAGCAAGTTGAGGAAGAGTGGAGGTGTGGAAGAGACGGAGCGGTTGAGACAGGCCAAGTCGGACGCAGCGTTGAAGACGATGTTTGCGGGCGTTCCGGAGTGAAAGAGTGGGGAGTTTGGGGGGCATTCGGAACTTTTGTGAGCCTCGAGAAGTTTTACGTGGATTTTGCAGTAGTCTTTGTGTTTTGTCAAAGTTTGCCCTGTTCGTCACGTCAAGCACCCTCTCGTTCCAGCGATTTGAGTGAAGCAAAGCATCGCCAAACGTTTCAACTCTCGACAACAACAAAATAAGAGCTGGCCAGCAGCTCGAAGAGAAAAGCGACGCCGCCATGCACGCCCACTCAGTGCCAATCACTCAGCGAACGACGACCGTGGGCTCTTCGCTTCACCTTGACCTTCTTCAACTTGCGAGACGACGTCGACGCGACGATGGAGCCGTTCACGCACTCCGTTCCAGCAGCGACGCTAGCGAAGTGGGAAGACTGTTGGTCAACGTCTAAGGACTATCTGAGAAGAATTTGCTTACCTTCCCATCGGCGTGCAGTCAGAGCCGGCGCACAAACTGAAAGTGCTGGTCGACGTGCAGAGGAGCGTCGCTGAGCCGTGGCTGGTGCTGGCGGAGGTGGTGGTGGTCGAAGTGCCGCTTGAGGAGGTACTCTCACTTTCTGACGACCCACTAGTCGAGGTCGACTGTGCGGCGGTGGCGGTAGACGAGGTCAAAACAACTCCAAGACCTACGGCCGTCGTGGAAGCCACCGCTCGGGTCGACGTCGAGGAGGCCTTCGAGGTCGAAGCGGTTTTCGAGGTGGTCGAGTCGGAGGAGGAGGAGGAGGAAGAGCCAGAGGAGGAAGACCCAGAGGAGGAGGTGGAGGATCCAGATGGGCCGACGGTGACGTTCTCGTTCTCGTTGAAAGAGCAAGGCGAGAGGTCGGTCGCAGGGGACGACGACGTGTCCGAGCCTCCGAACTCGACAGAGTCGCCAGGGTTGGGGAACACGACCTGGTGAAAACCAAAAGAGAAAGTTGGTACAGGATGGAGAAAAGAGTAGGCTGATCTTGCGTACCTCGGTTCCTTCGACGGTGATACACGTGCCGTCGCTCAGCGTGTTGGCGCGGAACAGGGCGGGAGCGGTGAAGGCCTTCGTGCTCGTTCCTTTGACATCAACCACTGCACAGTTCATGTATTCTTCCCTAATCATGGGCACAGATGGAATGGGGGAGGAGTGCCGTGTCAGCCCTTTTTTTTTTTCCAAAATCGAGGATCACCCTTGCACCAGTTGTCGCAGGCTTGAAGAGGAAAGCAAGACGTACCTGTTGCCCTAAACCATCCAAAATGTGCACATCAAGGAGCAGGGTGATGTCAGAAGGGTGAGCAAGCGGCGGGAAGGGGAACAAAGACGAACAATCTTGTTGTACCACGTCCACGCAAACAACGCCTTGTTCATAGTCGGCGCGTCGCTCGGGATCGGGACCTCGTACTCGGTCGCCAAAGGACATCCTGCCATAACGCTGTGGATGACTGCAAAAGTCTCGCCGCCGTCGTACGAGAGGGCGAACTGACACGACCCTCCGCCGTGGGTCGCGGTGCCGGAGAAGTTTGTGGTGAGCGTCGAGCCGGCTTCGAGAGTGGCGACCGAGTTGAGAGCAGCGATGTTGGCAGCCGTGTTGTATCCTGTTGTTTTGTTGATGGAAGGGGCAGGAATTCAGCCAAAGTCTACGACAACAAAGGGCGCGGAGCAGTGCTCGCTCCAAGTCGCGCGGGGGGAGGAGGCACACGCACCTTTGCACGGGTAGTTGCTGCCGTCGGCGTTCAAAGGCGAAGTCATGCTAAAGTCGATCTGAGATTCTGGAGTCTGAGGGTCAAACTTGGAGTTGATGGGCTGTTGAGCGTACGATGCAAGCAAGTCAGCGTTCGTCGCGCGGTTTGGACGAGAGCGAGGGGGCAGGGACTGACGGGCGGGGTCATCATTTCGATATGGCCGACAGCAGTCCCGACTGCCATGGCGAGGAGCAAGAGTATGAATCCAGTCATGGTCGTTTTCTGTGCAGAGAACGAGCGGTGATCAGGCGGTGGCGCGACGTTGAGTGATGCGAGCGAGGCGTACGGTGTGGAGCGAGAAAGTGGAACGAAGTGGACGGCCAGCGTCTGAGAGTATGGACACTTGTTGAGCGAGGAAGGCGACGACCCGAAAAACTTAGTGAAAGTTGTCGAAGTGAAGGGGAGGAAGGCAAGGGAGCGACGAGGGGCGGCACAGGGAACAAGGGCGTCACCCAGCACAAAGGGCCCGACAGGAGGTCCGAGGCGGTGCAGGAGGGCAGAGCGCGTGCGGTCGCTGTCGTGACAAGGTCCAGATCCCAGTCAAAGTCGCACCTATTTCTATCTCGAGGTACAAGTGTAGAGAGAAAGGGACGGGAAGGAAATCTGCTTTCGAGTCCGAGAGGGGCACCGTTTCCAAGGATTCGGTAACGGCGAGCCGTTGAGCGCGTGTCGCTCCACGCGTCTGGATTGCCCATTGTTTGGGCGTCGCTAGGTAGATGAATCTGATCTGCATTCGGAACTCGCAGGGTCTAATTTGAGAATTGAACTCGCTCGTAAGGGAGCACCAGCGATGTCCTCTGGACCTCTCAAGGTGGTGGCAATCCATCAAGTCACGCAGTAACTTTGTTCGTTTGTTGACCTCATGAGCAGAGGATTACTTCAATGTAGGCCGGAGACTCACACTTAGAAATCAAGCTTCCTCCATCACAAGCATGGATCACTTTGCCGTACTTGCATTCAAGGCCCGCGTGGACGGCGGACGGACACGGCACCGCAGGGACCGCAGCCGAGCATCATCTCATCAGATCAGATTGGGCGCGATTCTATCGCCCGTTTCGTCTGTCGCTATTTTCTGCTTGCCTCCCTTCCTTGCCCACTCCCAGTCTTCCCTGCATCCATCCAGCGCTGCTCAGCACCCAACAAGTCTTGTCTATAGTTGTGTCTAGTCGCCACCCTTCCTCGCCACCACCACACCACACGTTCCTTCCACCCTCCGCCGCTCAACTCCGATCCTACCAATGGCCCGCGACGCAAAGCTCGACCGTCCGCCCGTCTCGGCGGCCCACCTCCAGGCCATGGAGGCTCAAAAAATCCCGCTCGTTCACCTCGACGATGCCTGCAAGGGCTGCGAGGACGAGGACGTCGAAGGGTTCCCATCGGTGAGTGTTTGCGGCTGAGCTTGCGCGTTGGTTCGGCCGGGTGGAGGGGACTCATTCCGGTCCAGATGGGACGCACGAGGAGGTTCCGAGCTCATGAGGCGTGGCAGGGGAGATGATACTGACTGTGTTTATCTGGGGGCAGAGCATCGACCTCGACATGGACTCGCTCCTCCTCGGCAACGTCAAGAACTACGGCCGGATGGTCCTCTGCTCGACCGGCGTCTCGGACTGGCCTCGAGAGGTCACAGACGAGAAGAACACCCTCGCCGGACTCGTCAAAGACGCCAACGACGCCTCCGCGAGCACAGGCGGCCTCATCGGCAAGTTCACGAAAAAGCTCAACCTGAAGGGCAGCGCGGGCGGCGACGACAGCGGGATTCCGGGCGTGTTTGCGACGTCGGCGGCGGCGAAGGAGGGCGAGGCGAGGAATGAGAGGCTCTCGATCCTCAATGCGTCGTTCATCACGTCGTCGCACGAGGAGCATTCCCAGTCGGCGATCATTTTGCCCGACTTCAAGATGGTCAAGGACGTGCCCGAGACTGTGGTCGGCGCTGCTGCTCTTGTCGTGAGTTGGCCTTACCTGATTTGATCACTTTGCGAATAACAGGCTGAGTTTCATTGTTTTCCTGCAGAACGAATACCTGAAACCCGAGATTGGTCGCGCCGGATTGAGCACTCCGTCAACGCTGAAGACGTGGCCCTTGCCGTACCACGCCGTCGTCCTGCTCTGCAGCCACAAGAAACGCGACAAGCGCTGCCATATTACTGCTCCTCTTCTCATCAATCAGGTATGAGTTGGTTATTGCTCTTTTTGGATTTGGAGCACTGACGAGTGAGGAATCGCAGCTGCACCACCACCTCGAGGCGAACGGACTCGAGGGCGACGAGCGCGGCGACGACGTGACTGACGGCCCAGCCATCGAGGAGTGGGACGCCGCAACTCGTGAACAAAAGCTCGAGGAGAGTCTCAAGGGCGTCAAGGTGAACGGCGGGCGCGTCGGCATCTTCAAGATCTCGGTGCGTCTCTTTCGTAGCTTCTTTCCCCTTTCTCAGGAAGCGGTGCTGATCTGTGTGATTCCATGTAGCACATCGGAGGTCACAAGTATGCAGGGAACATGATTATCGCTTTCCCCAACGGAACTTCGATCTGGTGAGTCGCTGAGAATGTGGACCCTTGCGGGGGGCGAAGAACACGTGGCTGACGGGGTTGGTATTTCTCACAGGTACGGCCGCGTGTTGCCCAGTGATATCGGTGGGATTGTCAAGTCGACGATCATGGATGGAAAGGTGATCCCTGAGCTGCTTCGTGGAGGGTTGGGCCTGTCCAACAAGGTCGGCGAGAAGGGAGTTCTCCAGTGGTAGGCGGCGGATATGATTGCTCTGGAGGGTTGTAGACAAGAGGAATCAGGTATCAGTGTATGAGTTCTGGAGAAGATGGATAGAATGATAGAGTCTGGTTGGAAGGCCGTACTGTTTGTCGTCACGCACGCGGGCCAACGGTTGCTCGCGTTCCGATCAAGGTCTTGACGCTTTCCATTGCTTCTCCCCTCGGAACGAAAGAGAAGGCCTTCAAAAGCTACATGCAACGCAATTCATGCAAAGCTCCCTACATTCTCATACACCGCTACCTACTTGTGCCACTTCATCTGATCCACATTCTTCTTCTTCACCTCCTCCATCCTCTCCACCAAATCCGTCACCAGGAGCTTCAGACTACTACGCACTAGCTCCCACTTCTCCTCCCTGCACGCGCCTTGGTCCTCCTTGACCTCCAATGACTTGAGCAAGCTTGTGCGTTCGACGAGAATCGGCGTCGAGAGAAGCGCCTCGAGCAGCGCCGCTCGGAGCGGATCCGCACGCTGCATCCTCTCCAGTTCCCGGTACATATCATAGTCGTCCGAGCGAAAGTTCCACATATCGCGACGAGTAATGGCTAGCTCGGCCATCGTGACGCTACCGTCGTTCCACTTGAGTAAGAGCCGATACGCGTTCGACGAAGCGGCGTCGGCTGGGTCGGGAACGAAAGTCTGCGTCAACACTTTGATCGCGACGTAGATGGCGGATTCGAGGTCGTCGTGAGGCAGGGGGTGTTGCAGGTTTTGGAGACGACGAATCGACATGGTGTCAAGCGTCCCGGTGACGACGCCGCCCGTCGACTGTTCACCGTACTTGCGAGCAACCTCCCAATCGATGAGGTAAAGGATCCCCTCCGGCGTAAGCAGGGCGTTGAGCAGTGAGATATCGCCATGAATGATCCAGCGGTCGAAGGCGTCGACGATCGCCTTGAACAGACTGATGAGACCGTCGACGAAGACGGACGGCGAAGGAGCTTGGTCGAAAGGACGAGCGTCATGGGACGAGTCGAACACGATGATTTCGAGATGGCGAGAGATGAAGCGGGAAACCTCGTTTCTCCCAGTGGGTATCGCTTCGCGACCTTCCGCGTCGCCGTCGCCGTCGCCGTCGGTGGAGCGAACCTCTGGGAGGCGGCGTGGCGAAGCGTAAGCTCCGATAGCCCCGACGGCGTACTCCGGAGGTTCGTCCCCATTCACGAACAGGGACTCCGTCTTGTCTAACTCCCACCACAGCCTGTTGTCTGCGATGTAGGCGAACTTGGCGACCACCAACGCCTGCTCGATCCTGCCCGGGAGCACCACCGTTGATCGACCGAACGGTTGCGAGCGAAGTTGTGAAAGGCGACCTTCGGCGTCGATTTCGATGGTCCTGGAGGGGAAGTCGTCTCCTAGCGCGGGGAGGTGGAGTGTGGTGGGTGTAATCTTGCCTGGGTCGTCGTGGTCGGTGAGGGAGTAGTCGAAGAGGGGGCAGAGGCCGAGCTGGTAGATCGACGCGTTTCGAAGAGTTGCGAGAAGAGCGGCGACTCGAGTGATGTTCTCGCCAAAGGCATCCCTTACGATGGCGACGTCGACCCGTTCCGGAGAGAGCATGAAGACTTGAAGGGTGACTCCGGCCTTAGTTTCGACCTTCCCGTGAAATGAAAGCGACAGCACGTGAGAGCGAGTCGACTGAATCGTAAGAATGTTGTTGGCGTTGGTGATAGTCTGCTGGGATTTCACGTAGCCTGGCGAGGTGCCGACGAAAGGATTATGCGCGGAGTTGGGAGGATCTTGGGTGGTGTACTCGACGTTGACGAAGCAGTTCGAGATGGTGGGACCAGCGGCGGCGGTAGCACGAAGCATCGCATCATACTTCCTCTTGGTCTCGTATCCGGTTTCGAACGGAAGGATGTTGCTCGCTCCTTCATAGTAGTCGAGAAGACATTCGGCGGGATCGGATGACAGACCCGCGCTCTGGCACAACTGAAGGTTAGCATTCAAACGTAAACGAAGTGATGTGAGCAAAAAAGACGTACAGAAGCAAGCTGCCCAAGCCAATAGCGATTGTCGATCAGAAGGTTCGCCGGCTCCTTCCCACTCGTCTTGGACTCCTCGACGAACGCGACCTCGACGGCGCGCCGCAACTTCTGTGCCTTTCCCGACACCATCGCCGCTTCCTCGCGTGTGTTGAACTCGACTTCCATACCCTCCCCTCCCGAGGTCCTGAGGAGCAACTCGAGGTCGATCCGCACAGCGTGGCCGCTCATGTGTTGCGAGCAATACGCTGCGTCGCTATATCGCAGATCTTTGATGGCCTCCATGGTCGCAGAACCCTTAACCGACGTCTCAACAATCTGGAGCGTCCCGGCTCGTTCTTCCAGAGGTAACGTGGGGAGGACGGCGGGGAGGATCGATGGGGTCTCAGTCGAGGGTGTTCGGTGGACGGGTTGGGCGCCACGATTCCGGCCCTGTATTCGCAGATAACAAGGTCAGCAACGGCTGTCAAATCAATACTACTGAGAGCTCACCGGGATGAACCCTAGCTCCTCTGCGAAAGAAGCACGAATTTGTCGTTGCTCCTGCCCAAACACCCTGAGCGTCTCAAGCGTCCCCTGCCTGCGATTTCTCCCGCGTGCTGAGAGTGCGAGAGTCAGAACGACAATCAAGACGGTAAGACGCAGCCAATTGGGACTCACTGACGACCCCTTGCTGAGCCATTTTCACGAGGTCTGCGAGTCGAGGGGCGGGGCTAAGCCAATGAAAGCTCGACGGACATGGCGAGAGCTGTTGCGGGACCAGCGACGGCGGGGACGACGGTTCAGCAAGTCGCTGTGCGAGTTATGGAGCGTCGTGCAAGTTGTGAGAATGGAAGGGAGCCGATAAGAGAGAGGGGAAGGCGTGTAGTCGAAGGGCGTGAGGTCACCTCCACGTCGAAACTTGGGTGATCGTCGACGGAAGAAGGAGAAGCTAGTGATGAAATCGTGGTCGTTAGTGAGAAAAAATCGGGTCGGCAGACCAACGCCGTGAAACGCACGCGTGCCAACTATATAAATGCTGGAACCGTTGATGTTGGTTGAGCGACGGCGAAGGTGAAGGCGGCGCGCTTCGCGCTGGGATTCTCGACACAATCGGCAACACTTAACGACGTTCTTGATGTAGCCAGTCGCTTCGTGGAGCGTCGTTCGTGGCGTGTGGTTCGTGGCTCGTCGTTCGTCGTCGTCATCGTCGTCGTCGCCAGTCACAACGAGAAGGCGCGAAGGTGCTGCTGAGCGAGCTGGTGTCGACCCCCTATCGAAAATCTTCTCTTGCCGAACACGCCGCCCCGCGTGGCCTCAGGCGTGCTCTCGTTGTTGCTCCACTTCATCGATCATCATATATTCGCACATAGTTCTGTAATACTCACGCTTAAATTCGTCGGTCGTCTCGCCGCGCCCTGGGCCAACGCTTGAACCCCTGCCGCCTAACCACGTTCCTCCACCAGACCCGCTCCCGGCGTCCGCCCTCCACCACCGCCCGCGTCGAACCCACGAAACTCCCACGATGGGCCTCCTGCACACTTCGAACCATGCGGCGCTGATCAACAGCTGCTACCCCAAGGCCGTCAACGCGCCCGTCGGCGAGCTCAAGCCCGACGGCAACGCGCTCAGCAAGCTCGCCTTCTACTGCGCCGGACGCCCCAAGAAGCTCCCCAAGGTCATGGCCGTCATCTACGAGCGAGCAGAGAAGGACGCTCGGGCTGCCAGTGGCGGCAGGGCCAGGGCCGACCTCGCCCTCACCATCGACGTCGTGCGCGGCCTCGTGTCGGACTGTCGGAGCGAGCTCCAGTGCTTCGCCGAGCTCGCGCTCAAGGTCGTCGAGCTGGGCTTGGGGAGGAAGGAGGCTGGCAAGCGGGACGTCGAGCTCGAGGCGAGAGCTGCTGGATTGGTCAGTCGTCTCGTCGGGTTTCCGAGAGCAGCGGGTTCATGGAGCGGAGCTGATCCCCGCCGTTCGCAGTTCCACGCGATCGCCGTCTACAGCAGTGGCACGTTCATGGGGATGGATGAAGGTCTGACGAGACAGTACCTTCGATGCCTCGCCATGCTCTCGGAAACCGCCCAGCTCGGCTCCGACCACCTGGAGTACGTCCCTCGTTCCGCCAGCCCCGCAGGTCCCTCGAGTACCGGACCTCGCAAGCTGACTCTCTCCGCAAACGAAAACAGGTCGAGGTGGATTGCGCTGGCAGCTCTTGATGGAGCAGCATCGTCAGAGCTGCTGTACGCCGCCACCTCCGACTTTGGCACGCAAATCAGGAGCATCGTCCCGGCGCTTCTGTACAATTGCGTCGAGCTTCCAGTTTCCGAACTGCAAGAGAAGTTGGTGTTTCAGTCAACTTTAGATACTTCCTGAACCTAACCTATCGTTGATCAGGTTCTCCGTTTCTGATGCCGAAGCCGGCACCTCATCCCTCGGCCTCCCTACCTCGCGGAAAGCGGCCACCATCACCCCTCCCGAAAAGACGCCAACACCCTCCACTCTCGCCAACCGAGCAGTCCTCACCCTCCGATCCATCGTCCGCCTCTCCCACGCCGTCCAGCTCTCCACCAAGCTCACAGCCACGTCGCGCTGGATCGACAAGTACGGCGGCGGCAAGCTCTGGGGCGAACCACAGCTGATCGAGTGGATTGGCTCGAGCAACGTTGCGGCAAGTGCGGTGCAGTACCGAGCGACGGTGGTGAGCTGGTGGGCCGATCAGGTCGCTGGCATCAAGCTCGAGAGCGGAGCGCCGTCCGCGAAGCACAACACGCTCATCGATACCCTCTCCGCCATCCTTCGCGGTCCCACATCACTGGTCGGCCTGGCTATTGGCAGTGTCCTCGCCCAACTTACTTCCCTCCTCGTCCACCGCGTCCCAGCTGGCGCTAACGACCCCCTTACGCCACGTCTCCTGTCCGCCATCGCCGCCCTCGCCTCTAAGATCTACTACTTCGACCAGCTGAACGACATCGTGTCGGACTTGATTGAAAAGATCAGGATGGTGAAGAACGGAGGCGGAGAGGCGGCTGCGTTCGACGAGGAGCAGCGCACTCGCGCCATGAGGTCCCTAATCGCCGCGCTCGACGCCGTCTTGGTGGAGGCGAAGCAGGGCAACACGGACGTTCACGCCGCTGTACCCGTCGCCAAAAACGGAACCTCCAACGGATCATCACCGCGCAGCGACTCTCCCGCCACAAACGGCGGCAGCGAGCACCGCCCACCCCTGCCTGAGAACGACGGCACAATACGAGGGAACGGCGTGCTCCTCGGAAACGGACAGGGACTGAGGAGCAAGAAGGAGGCGGATGGCGAGGCGCAGCTCGATGCGATGGGCAGGCCGATCATGCGGGTGACGAAGGCTGGACGGCGGAATCGCGTGTCGTCGGACGTCTTCAGGGAGTCGCTGTTCCTCCTCTTGGAGAACGATGCGTCGCTGCGAGCCGAGTACCTGAAGGTGTTGGAGCACTTTGTTGAGGAGGAGCTTGATGTTGGGATTGGTGGCGAGCCAGATCGTCCAGACGACCCGTGGAAAGATTCGACACGTTTCTTCAGTGAACTCCACGCTGCCATCTACGACCTCGCCGCTTCTTTCACTACCTCCCCCTCCGATAGTGCAACCAACTCCCCTCTTAACCCCGCCACCGTCATCCTCACTCGTCAAGACGTGCGGAGTCGCCAGTCGTCGCTGACTTCTCGGCGTCGGAGCGTAGCTTTCGACGGTCCCGCGCCGCTCGCGACGGTGGACGACTACAACGGGCTGAACCGCATCATCTCGGCGGTCCAGAAGCGGTCGTCGGCACTTGCTGTCACTTCCGGAGTGCCGATGCTCTTGACGTTGGATCGCGACGTGGCCAAGTGGATGCAGGAGACGAGCGACGTGCCGAAGAAGGAGAGCGCCGCGGCGTGTCACGACCTCGTTGCCACTGGATTGAGAGAGGTCGGGGAGGCATGGAAGGTCGAACTGGTACGTTTTTCCTTTGCGTGCATCCATCACTGCTGCTTGATGCTCACTATGGCTTTCCGCAGCCCTCGCCGCCAACTCCTCCGTCTCCTGAATGGTCATCAGCTGTAGTCGAGGCCCTCGCTTCGTCTCAGAGTCTACAAGCTGCTGTTGGTTTCGACCGTGCGACTTTGACGGCTGCCCTCTCCGTTACGTGGTCTGCTGATGCCGCTCGCTCACGAGGTGAGTCGTCTGGCCTGCCAATTGTGGTGAAGATGGAACGCTCATTCTTTTCTCGCTTCACAGCACACCCTCCAAGCATCTACGCCGATGGCTCCACATCAGTCACAAACCTCAGCACTGTCCGCATCACCAGGACTCCAGACCGCTCTCCATCCTTCCAAACACCTTCAGTCGCCGACCTCCAAAGCTCGCTCGGACGTCCAGGAAGCATTCGGGGAAGCGCTACTCCTTCCATTGCTAGCACGAACGGCACTGTCGGGACGTACGACACGAGGCGGAGAACGAGCAAGGCGACGACGGCGACGCTGCTCGCGAGCTTGACGAGTCGGACGAGGAGCACGAGCCGGGCGTCAGTGGATAGGAACACGAGTCGGTCGTCGAAGGTCGGACAGTTCTTGTCGACTTAGGTGGTCGAAATGTTTTATAGCGATACTTTCATGGTGTTTAATCGAAGGGGCCCCAGCTTGCATGCTCATCGTTTGCGGATGGGTGTAAAACAGAGACGAGCCCTACGATCCCAACATGATTACTCGATATAATATTCGTACACGGTACAGATCCGATCCTTCATGCCTCTCGCCCGAAGCTAGAGTTTCCTTGCGGAGTCTGTTGGGGGGGCCCGGGGGGGACGTTAGCAATAGGAACTGAAGAACGATACGTGGTCAAGGAAAGATACGCACAGTCTCCAAGGAAGCTCCTAGCTTCCGACATACCAGCAATTGCCGCTCTGTACATTCCAAACTGGGTTTGGAAAGAGGCGTGCTTGTCAGACGCCGATAAGAGGGATCCTCTCGAGCTCACATCCCGACGTCGCACTCACCTTCAAGCTGGCATTGGCGCCCATATCGCCTTTGGCACGGTAAGCCAGGAGCGTCTTGCCCGGATTCTTGATGTCCACAGCCGAGTACATGAAAGTTCCAGAGAGTCCATACTTGATGGTGACCTTGTGCACGATCGTCTTGCCCACGAATTGCCTGCAAGCAGAAGGAGGTCAATTCCGGTGTGTGATGGAACCGCGAGCAAAACGACGTACGCGAGCGGAACTGAAGCACAGCTGGTACATCCTCGAACTGTATCACCGATCACGGCCATCCCAGCTTTGGCATCGAGTGTGATCACAGGTCCTGCGAAATGGAGATGAGCTTGAGGCACTCGTTCACATGAACGAAAGGTGACCGACCTCCACAAGCATCCCTTCGCAAGCTATAATTGGAAGAAGGAATAAGCAGACGGTTCGAGTGCTTTCCAGTGAATAGAGCTGTACATTTGCCAGAGGTGGAAGAAGCGGGTAGACGTCGAAACACCGGGGACGAGATATGTCGAAAACGTGTACTGCCAGGTTTCACCTGCAGCGGCACCAGGCCAACTGAAAAGTTCGTTCCTTTGTCGCGGAGCTGAAAGACACGATCTGTCAGCTGCGTCTTCAAGTAGGACCACGTGGACCGGAACTTACTCGGTGGAGCTGGCGTAGGTGTCGGGCCGGCACTCGTGCTGGTTGTCGGAGTTCCACCACCACCACACCCAATAACTTGGCGTTTGGAAAGCGTGTCGGATGTCTCCGCATCTCCGGCCTCAGGGTTGGAGATCGTCGAGTCGAGGAAATCTTGGTACACTTCGAGGTCTTCGTCATCTGCCGCCGCCGCATCCTCCAGACTGAGAGATTCTCTCTTCGAGTTAGCGGAAGTGGTGCTTTCCAACATCCCAGTGCTGGCCAGGTAAGAGCTGTAGCAGTCCTGAAAAGCCAATGACTCGTTAGCTTCCCAAGATTGCCGGCGGTGTACCAGTGGCGTCTTATTTCCAGGCGAGCAAGCACCAACCTTGATCAAGTACTTGGCGTTGCAGCCACCTTCACAAAAAAAAGCGGTTAGAGAGGAAAGAAATGGATGGATGTTGCTGAAAGCCAACTCACCTCGGGCCAAGATTCCCGACGCCTGCCAGCGGAACTTGGAGTTGACGGACCCAAACTTGAAGCTCTTGCCATCTCCGAGAGTGGTCGCTCGCTTGACAAGAGAATACTCCTCGAGCTCGTCGGTGGGTACTCCGAACGCCAGCTGAGAGGCAACGACGATCGCGGTGAGCGTCGTCCGAAAGAGCATGCCGGCGCGCGTGCTTGGCGGAAGTGGCGGGGTGGAACGAAGGTGGAAATGAAAAGGAAAGGAAGGTCGTGGACGAAGGTAACGCCTGAAGGGAGTGTCGGTGGGTGAAGAAGAAGAAAGGAGGGAGTTGCAGATCACGGGAGAAACAACACGGGAAGCGAGATAGCGAAGCAGGCACGGCGCGGAGGTCCAGATCCCGAGCCTGCTCTGGATTCCGGATTGCACGGAGCCGAGGCGCCCAGACAGGCTCTTGTTTCCCTGTCGAGAGTCGTAGGTGTCTCGAAATGTTATCAAGGACAAATGGAGGGTGAGCGTTGCATCTTTATCTTCAAGCGGGATGATTCTCACAAGGACGCGCGCCTGGCGAGCTGGCGAGCAAGACTGGGCAGGCAGGAACCCGCCGGTCACCTGCTCGACGGAGACTCTGCGCATCTCTAGGACAGCTCGTATCAAACCTCATGTCCCGAACTTTTACCATACACTTTGACTTATTCACTCTCCGCCAAAAAAAAAAAAAAAAGGAAGAGGCTGAACCAGAACGTTGTGCCTCGCTTGTCAGCGAGTCGCCGAGCTGTGTTTTGGAGGAGCAGCCTCTTGATGTCGTCCACTGCCCGTCGGGGTTGGGTACGGCTGCTCACTCCACTGAGAGCTACTCAGCTTTGTCGAATGTTTCATAGTAAAGTAGTTGGGTAGCTACTGGTTCGAAAGGAAGGCTGTGGCGGGCTTCTGGGGGTACGAGCAACTTTCAAGTGCTGCAGCCGCGCGTGGGCAACGGTTTCTCTAGGATTTTTTGTGGCCTTGGGCTCTAGATATCCATTTCGCCTGTATCGGGTGCATTATCTAGTGAGCTCAGATATTTGACAGCTCAGTGGATAAAGTGATGGGTAACGTCAATTGTGTGGAGTCGGTGGGCAGCTGAAGGGCAACCTACACTTGTGACAAACGACTGCACACATCTGAAGCGGGGTGAAGCTATGGGAATATCCCAAGACGACCTAGTTCCTTTATATTGTTGACTTTACATAACGTCCTTCTCTCAAAGCTGCTGGAAAGAGAAAGAATCGACACCGTGCGGCCTCGACGGGATTCGTCGACCGACACGAAGCCCTCTCATGCCCCGCTTCGCAGCGCAAGATGGAACGAAAGGTAGGGCTTGAGCTTGAGACGAAAGCAAAACAAAGGTACCAAACTAGCTGGAAAAGTAGCCGGGAAGCTATCAACCCGCATGCGTTTCCCCCGATTCCCCCTTCGTCGACCGCATCCAACCCTCCTCACCTCCTTCCACGCAAGCCCGAGACTCGATCCTCACGAAGCATGACCGTCCAGACCTTTCCTCCCTTCGCCTGCTCAACGGTTACTCCCTTGATCCCCTTCTCGCCCTCAATCGCCTCCAACTCCTCAAGCTTCCTCGTCTCGACGGGGTTCCTGAACCCAACGAACCTCGCGACGCGCTCGCGACAGACGACGCAGACCTTGCTCCCCTCCTGAGTCTTGAAGAGACATTCGGCGCAAGCGACGTGGTTGCACGGCCTGAAGACGCACGCGGCTCGCTCGTCAGCGCACGACGAGCAGTCGGGAGGGTGCCGAGGGTCGAGGAGCTCGCGGAGGGGCGCGCGACCAGCGAGAGGCTTCTGGAGCGAGGCGGAGACGATGGCGTCGACTTCGGCGAGGGAATGAACATTCTGGAACTCGCCGGCTTCCGTCGTTGCTGGCGTCTCGGAGTAGAGGTCGAACCAGGGGTAGTTGTTCTCCTTGTACGTGTCGGGGGTGATGGGGGAGAGGAGCGAAAGGAATCCAGTCATGATTTCGTAGAGCTTCAGAAAGCGAAGAGGTCAGTGGTAAGACAGGTAGACGTATACAGGAAGCCTGACCTCTGGCGAGACCGTGTGCACGAAGAGGCGGTGGGAAGGTGTCACCACGTAAGCGCAAGTTGGGAGGGGATCGCGGTTGATGGTTTGTCTGCAGGGGAACGAAGGGTCAGCCCAAGAGACTTGCAGCAATTCAATGTGACTCACGAAATCTGGCCCCCGGCACACATCCCCATGATGCTGGGCGGCCTGCCACCGCCACTAAGAACAGGCAGATCAGCACCCGAAGTTCCGAATCGGATGGAAAATGCAGACGCACCGAACGCGAAGAACTAGATGAAGAGTGCTCTCGGGCTGAATGTTGTAGTCTGCAGCATCGATTAGTATGGGCTCATGCTCAAAATCAAAGGATTCATAGCAGTCTCACCCGAAAGTGTGCGCCCATGCCAGCATAGAGAAGTCGTTGATGATCGGGAGGAGTTCCGTCCTGCTCTCGAATTAGCTCTTTGACGTTGTCGATGGTGTCCGAAGAGTTGAATACGATGCTGAGGATCTACAACGCGGGAAGTCAGTGTCCGTCTCTGAAATTCCGAGGGACGGAAATGAGCGCACCTTTCCAGTGAGCATCTTGACGAAAAGTTGAGGTTTCCCGGCGGCGTTGTATCGGTCTTCTTCAAACACACTTGACCACCCAGTGTAGCACCGAGCGGCGAGTTTGACGGGACCGGGCGAGACGTCGACGTACGAGTCGAGCGGCACAGTGTCGGCATGTGAGTGACTTGCCGCTTTTGTCAGTCTCAGGAGATTGGATCGATCAGGAGATGAGCCTACTTTGAGATCATGGTGATCTCACCGACCAACCCAAGCTCTTTGGGAGTCTTGTGAAGGTCCGTGATCTCCTGGCCGTTCGCGTCGAAGAACGAGACTGACGTGTCGAATGGCTCGAAGATGTCGAACTGGAGGCCTCCGACTTTGGCCTCTCCGGTGAGCTGCTCTTCAACAGTATATCCCTTTCCGAGAGGCATCGCCACAAACTGAGAGCAGTAACATGATGTCAGTTTTAGCTCCACAGCCCCTAAAGAAAGCCCCTCACTTGTCGAACGACGCCAGGCTCGGTACAGATCCCGTCAAGCCAGGGTTGAGAACCAGCCACGACGTAGTCTTGCATCTAGGAGTCCATTCTTGCCACAGCGTGCGTTTGAAGACCCGAGATGGCGTTGATTCCTGACAAACGAGAGAGGACGTCATCCACGTGGTTAAAAAACAAATAATCGAAGGGGCACGACTTACCGCCAACGGAGACTTTGACAACGGACTGGGTCGAACCTGTCTGACCAAACGAGATTCAGAGCGCTTCTCGCTGAAAGATGGGACAGAGGACGCCGCCGCGAGCCTTGATGCTGTCAGGGACGGGCCCGGTGCAGTCGGCAACGGGAGTGAGAGGGAACGTTCCGAGACCCTACGGAGGGCAGCTTTTAGTGGTTGTAGCTGTTTATAACTGAAAATGTTTAGAGAGGAAGCTCACGGGCGGGAGGATGTGCTTGTCGGTGTTGTCGGGGACACGAAGCGTCCGGTGGAGCGAGATGGTCACGTCGCCGACCCGGAGACTGTCGCGCTCGATGGAGGCGCTCGATCTGGACGCATCAACGTGCTCGTTCTTCTTCAAAACTGTCTTGTTGAGCCAGTGGTGATGCCATTCGGCCAGGGTGGTGCTCCTGCGTCCCCCGGAAGCGTACATTGTGAGTCACCTGCCTCCGTTGTCGGCGCTCTAAAGTGAGATGGACGGACCTTCCAAGAACGTAGGAGTCTTTGGAGTAGATAGAAGTCGCTCTACTCGAGGTTTGGATTGTCGTTGCGGGTTTCGCAGCGAGGTTCACACCAAAGATCCTGGCGTCTAAGGTAGATCCCCGGTGCGTCAGCTACCGCTGTGCAAAATGAGCATTACCAGCCTACCTGGAAACCTGGCTGAAAGGATCTTTTTGATGTCGTGAAGAGACGAGCCGGCGGGGACGTCGAGCTCGACCGGAAGACCTGGAGGACCAACCTGTCGCGTGTAAAGTCGTCGTGAGTTGAGCGAGCACGATGATGAGACTGTTGTGAGCTTACACCAGAGTTTCTAACAGATGGAGGCAGCCCTGAAACTTGCACTTTGAACGGCTGAGGCGTTGACGCTGTGGTGACCATTGCTGGCGAGTGGAACGTGTACAGTCAAGAGGGGTTGCGGCAACGCGGCGCGACTGCTTTCGTCGGAGCGCAACTTGCGCGGAAACGCACTTTTATTATCACTTTGAATGGGACAATTCTGCTTCAAGGAGCTTAGAACCCCAGGTTTATCCCTTGAGAGTTGATCACGGCATCAAAACCGAACGACAAGAGCGGAGACCACGTGTGTGGTTTGGACGGCATCTCACAAGACGCGCATGGCCATGGCAGCGATAGTGGTTCAAAACTGGCACATCACCACTCAGCTCAATAGAGCCAAAGACTGTTTTTGTCCTCAAGCAGCTCGTCCTTGATGGACGCAGGTGAACCCTATCGTGTCAGTCAACTTTGCGATCACGAGCTCGGGGCTTGCGTGGTTTCCGCCGCCGCGGCCGCGACGAGGACGGACGACCTCGACCTCTGCACGTTCCGACGTTGGTGGAGCCTGGCGGTATCCGAGCAGAGGAAATGGCGTCTCTTGTTAGGTGGCAGGAGTCGGCTGACGTGAGCAAGGAGGAGGCCGAGGCGAGCTGGTGCACCGGTCGCGCAACCTTCAAGTCGTAAGAGAATGGCAACGGCGTGGGTAGTGGATAAGGAAGGGTATAGTAATCCAGCTAGAGTTACGAATCAGCTGTCCGTTCCGCCCGGTCCTACACCTTTGCTCCCACGAGCGGGGTCACGACCTCGCCCGAGACGACCTTCTTGCCCGTCTTTGCGATCTTGGCCTGCACCGTGTCAAAGTCGAGCACCGAGGTGTTGACGACGACCTCCTGCTTCTCGAGCGAGATGTCGTACGAGCTGACGCCTACGCGTCGGGTTGGTCAGCATTGCGAGTGGCGGGGCGTTGCTATGGGGAAGGAGGACGGCGCACCTTCGGTCTTTTTGAGGACTCTGTCGACAGCTCCGGAGCAGCCGCTGCAGGTCATGACCTGGAGGAAACGACGATGAGGGGTGTCAGGTCCTGCTGAGCTTGTTTACGCGAGCGGAGCGGGACGGCGAGAACAACGCACGACGTTGAACTTGTAGGTCGCCTGCACCACAGTGAATAGTGTGAGATTCGATAACGATAGAAGGTCTGGTAGAAGCAACCTCACGTCTGACATGGTGAAACTTTTGTGAGCAAGGGAAAGGTGTGTGAAGGAAACCAACGATGGCGAGCTCGGGCTTCGCGACAGACAACAACCCCCCGAATTCCGCGGACTTTTGGGTCAACTCGCTACGAAAGAGCCACGTGTGGCTGTTTATTCTCAGGCTCGACTCCAGTTTGACAACAGAGAGTCTGCGAACAAAAGGGGGTGTGGGGTCGAGGGTGGCCACGTAAGCGCGAAGATCCCCCTCCCGGATTTGGGCAGGGCGGGCTTTGAGAGCCTCGCGGGGCTCACGCGTTGGCCAGGGCGTTGGCGCTCGCGTCAGTGTGTCGACGTGCAGGAATGCTCGAGCACGGTGCTAGACGACACGAACTGACGACCCACTCATCGCCTTGACGACGTCCGTCCCTCCGCCCTGAGCAACCCTCCGTCCGGGCGGGGCCTCCTCTGTCGTCGTGTCCGTCCGGCTCGGTACGGCCAGCTCTGGACGGATCTGAAACGGGTCTGGTCTGGACCTCGGAAGGGTGGTCGCTACGGCCCGGCCTTCGGGCGTTGCCTCAACTCGAACAAGGGCGAGTCGAGTTTAATCCAGACGGGGCCGCCCACTCGCGTTCCAATTCCTTCCAGTTACCGGGGTTGTTGGAACTATTCCCTCTTTCATCTAAAGTCTGCATTATCCCCAAGGCCTGGTGCCTTGCCATTCTGTTCAGATCTCTAATCCCTCGCCTCGCCTTGCCTTGTCCTCTCTCCATCATCTTCCGCCTGCTTTGCTCGCTATCTGCTCGCCACCTTCGTTTCTCGCGCCGCTCGTTCGCAACCGTACACCGCACCACACCTCCTTCTCGCCACCTACTTTCTCTCTCTATCTTCTTCTACGAGTCTCCATGTCGCTTCGCAGCCAGGCTCGGTCTCGCGTCGCGCCCTCGGCTGGTGACCGCCACTCGTCCGGACGAAGCAACCGTCGCCCCTCCGCCGCCCTCCCTCCCCTCCCCCCGACCTCGCCAGACATCAACGAGATGCCCCACTACTCCTCCCACCAGGCCTTCTCCCAAGCCCTCCACCACCCGCAATCCATGCGGTCTTCCCACCACGCCAACGCCCACGCCTCGTCCTCGCGACACCACCTCGAACCGCCCCGCCGCCCCGTCCTCGAATCGCGGCACAGCTCAAACAGCGTCACGGACCGCATGAGGGCGGCAGGCTGGCAAGGCGTCGGAAGCGACTCGGCGTCGTCGTCGAGGGTCGACCTCCACTCGCCCGACTCGCCGCCGCTCGACAAGCGCGGGTCCGCCGACTCGGGGTATTCGGAGGGGAGCCACGACGAGAAGAGCGGATACTTTGGCAACTGGAACAAGATCAAGAAGGCCATGTGGGGTGGAGAAGAGGAGGAAGGTGAGTTTTATGACCTTTTTCCGGCGCTGGAACGGTTCAAGGCCGTGGTGCTGACAGCGTGTTTGTGTACCAGGTGCGCCAGAACGCGTCCCGACGCCTCAGAGCTACGTATGGGACAAGATCATGGCGGCGACATCGGTCGTCTCTGTCGGTGTTTCTGAAAGTGTCGCTCGAGCTCGCCTCGGCGAGGACGACGACACGATTGGCCCGGACGGCGACACGAAGCTGACACGTGTCATCAAAGAGTGCGTTGCCTCCCGCTGGTTCAACTCGTTATCCCCCAGTCGGCTCACAAAATTTGCCTTCGCAGGTACCACATCTCTCAGGCGACATGCAGCGAAGATCTTCCGCACTGGCTCTTTACAGCGTCGGAACTCTCCGTGCGCACGTCGGCCGCCTCGCGCGCCGCTGAGCGCGAGGAGCGCGAGCACAGCTACTCGAGCCACCACGACCGTCCGGTCCACCGCCAGGTCTCCAACGTCAGCACCGACTCGTACTCTCGTGCTCGGAGAGGCTCGATCGAGGATTTCAACCCGTACACTCACCAAGCGCCGGCCCGACGAGGATCCGCGTCGTCGGAGCATGGCCTGCCGCCTGGTGTTGCCTCGAGGGCTGCCGATCGCTTGAGGGCCATGAGGGAGGCCAAGAGGAGTGCTCATTAGGCGTTGCATGTTTTCCGCTGGGCAACCGTATCATCGCATTTCTGTAACCCCACTGTCGTTTCTCATCTCTCACGCCCACTTTGTTGCCCCCACCACCCTACCCCTGCATTCTGTATTCGCACCACGCTCCTTGCATTGCATTTTCCACCGTCTCACCATTACCTCGAGCTAGCCCGTTAGCGCCTTTTTTTGACTCGCGTGAGATGACCAAATCGTTTGCTTGCCAACCCAAGCAAATGAGGAAGCGGAAGCGAGCCAGCCAAGAAGACCACGTCAGTGCGGTTTTGTCGTCAAGACGACCGAAGGAGGGGCGTTCCATCGCCCTGGTTCGATACCCCAGTTTTTTTTTTTTCTTCCTGTAACCACTTTATTGGAAGAGGCAGTCGACGAGCGGGTTTCCACCTCCTACTACGCTCGTTCTCGTCATCGCAGGTCGACCCAGGTGCCGGTCACTTTCCTTGTAAGTGCTCGTCCGTTGCTCTTCTCCTTGGAAGCACCGCCTGACGGAGGAAAACTTGCGACAGTACAGCTTCTCTTCTCAAGGGCCTGGCGTCCTACCTCCACTTTCGCATCTTCTGAGAAGATCTCGCCTCCCTTGTTCGACACCGATCGCAGCTCATCCTAAGACATGAAGACCACAACGACTTTGGCTCTTCTGAGCACCCTCGCTTTTCTTGGTCTTCCTGCCCTCGCCAGAGAAGGTACGCTGCATCCTCTCCGTTCCTCCAACAATTCAAAGCAGCTGACCATTTTTTGTGCTACTCCAGAACGTCACTTTGGACGCGCGTACAACCGACACCAGAGGAGAGACCATCCAGACGACGGCGGCTCTTCTGAGAAGAGCGACAGCGTCTACGGGTCTGATGGAAGTGGATATGGTGGAGAGGCGGACGTGGATGTGGGAGCCGCCGTGGGTGGGGAGTTCTACTCGTCGTCTGCGGCAGTCGTGGCGACGACTGTGGTGCACGCGACGGCGGCGGCCACTTCCTCGAGCGTGGCCAGTCACGAGACCTTGGCAGAGGTTGCTGAAGCCAAAGCTTACAGCACTTCGTCTTCTTCTTATGTGAGTGAGAAATTCTCCCAGCGTTTGTGTGCGCTTTGGGGGCAACGTGGTGCTGATACGTAGGGTCGCCTGGAAAGGCCTCCACACCGGCCTACACGACGGCGGCGTACGCTGCTCCCGCTCAAGCAACTCAGTATGGCTCTGGCTCCACCCCATCGTCCTACCAATCCTGCGTTCAGACGTGTCAAGCTCAGTTCGGTGAGTCATCGAAGCTCCAACCTCGCGCAACCAGCGCTGACGTGTCATATTCAGGCATGGGCGGAGCCAGCGCTCCTCCACCAGCGCCCAACATGACCGCTGGAGTGGCTAGCACTCCTCCACCTGCAGCCCTCAATGCGACTGCCAACGCGACGACTCCTCTCGTCGCGGGTCCTGGTCAAGTCATCGTTGCTCCTATCAAGGCAAGCGCTCGTCGTTGAACAGTTGTCTGTCGAGTTGTGAGCTGATGCTCACTCGACTTACAGGGCGATCTACGCATGGTGCCGTTCGCGATCAGTGCCGAGACGGGCTCGACTGTGACTTTTGTTTGGGGAGCTGGACCACGTATGCCTATCCTTTGCTCACCGTAGCAATTTTTCGTCCAATTGAGACCTTTGTCCTCTACAGACACGGGTAATTCAACCCTCTAGCTTCCATTGGCGACCTCGTTTGGTGTCTTTTGACTGACGGTGTTTCTTCGCAACAGTCACGCAATCGTCCGCCCTCGAGATCTGTAACAAGACTTTGGAGGCGGGAGCTTTCGCCAGCGGGATGCAGAATGCCTCGTTCGAGTACCCGGTCGAGATCAAGGACGCTTCTAAGCCTATCTGGTACTTCTGCGGGTGCGTTCGTTCTCTCCGCTCAAGTCGCGATCATCGTTTGCTGAAGCAGATCGTGTGGTCACTAGTGTTCCTACCCACTGTCAGAAGGGCATGTTTGGCGTTATCAATCCAGCCAAGGCTTCCGACACCTCGTCCTCTCTCGAGAGCTACATGCAGAACGCGATGTCGAGCAACTCGGAGTGAGTGGTGGTGCTTCCTTTTCGAGTGACACCTCCGGTTTAGGCTGCTGATACTTGCGTCTCGCCAAGGCTCTCGCAGATGTATCAAGAGACCAAGACGTACTGCTCTGATAGTGCAGATGCCTGGGCATGGGGTGCCAAATTCGACGTGAGCGACGAGGTTTCCCAGCCTGATGAACCACGTGGCTAATTCGCGCTTAAAAAGGCTACGCAATTCGCTGAGGACGTCCTTGAGTCGGCGATGATGAACACACTCGCAACCAGGTAGGTCTTACATCTGAGGATCATTTTCCTGAGTCAAGTTCACTGACGGTGTGTCTATTCAGGCAATACTTTGCTCGCAACCCGTCCCTGCTCGCTGCCGCAGCGAGCGGCAACTCGTCCACCGCGTCCACCGCCTCTTCCAGCGGAGGAAACTCATCTTACAGCACAGCGTCTGCTGGAGCCACGGCGTCAAGCACCACGACTACCGGGGCGGCGATCAGCTCTCGTCGTTGGAGTGCGAGTGCGGTTCTCGGCGCTGCGGTCGGAGCCACGTTGCTCCTGATTTAGATACCCTCTCTCTGTTGAGAGTTCCTATTTGATCCAACCTTGGTCTACTTGATGGTAGCGGGGAGCCCAACAGACACTCGTCTCAGTACAGTGACAATTCCCCCACGTGTCAATTTCAATGCTGTCGCTGGACGTCGCATTGTCGAGGCGGGGCGGTTGGATACTCTATTTTTCTCTCCATCACTTTTGCCTGCACGAGAGCAAGAGACGAAAAAGTAGTCTACTTGACGTGAGAGCAGAAGAATCCGCGGAATGGATGGAAGGTCGTGATCCAGGCCCAAACGGCTGGGCGCGAAGGTTCGCCTTCGACAAGTCGACGAACCCGCTCCCAGCGCTGCTCCGCCGCGTCCCCGTCGCCTGTCACCGGCCAGGAGCTCGACACAGGAGCATCGCACACTCTGCACGATGCGGTCGGCTCGAGGGACCCCCAGCTCGTCGCCGTACGTGGGCTCGCCCGCGATGAGCCGCAATGGACGCAGCCCGAGTGGCACGCCGCTCCTCCCGCTCTCGACACCTCGCACTCTCTCGATCAGGTCGCCAGTCCATGGGCCAGGTGCCCCAGGTTCCCCCTTTGCTCGCCTCACGTCTCGCTTCCGCCCGCGCTCGCGCCGGACGCTGCTCCTCCTCGTCCTCAGCGGCCTCGTCGGCTTCTTTCTCTGGCGCTCGAGCGATGCAGCGGCGTCAGGCCTCAGCGAGGAGGACCAGAAGTGCAGAAAGTTCCCGTGGATGGCGCGGTGTGTGGGCAAGGAGGTCGGCGCCCCCGAGTACGTCGATTTACCTTCAACATTCTATCCAACGTGCGAGCACGCGGGGGGCTGATGAGCGCGTCGGTTGCTTCCATAGTCCGTTCGCCAACCTTCACTTTACACGAAAAGGAGGACATCTTCTCTACCCGGCACACTCCGCCGACGGGGACGAGGCCGTCATCCCGCCGGACCAGCCCCATCCCATCCACTTGCTCATGGACGAGGCGGCCAAGTCGTGGGAGAGGAAGCTCAAGCGGCAGAGCAAGACTCTGCGTGAAGCAGTGGCAGAGTACGAGCGGAGGTACGGCATGAGGCCGCCGAAAGGATTCGACGAGTGGTTCGAGTTCGCCAAAAGCAAAGGCTTCGTACTCGTCGATGAGTTCGATTCGCTGCACGAGAAGATCTTGCCGTACCTGTCGCTCCCGTCGGCATTCCTCCAGGAGCGTGCTCAGAAGCTGCAGCACGACCCCGAGTTTTGGCTGCAGGACAAGACGTTCACGCTCCTCATCCGCGAGGGCAAGTCGATTGAGAAGGCGGGGCCGATGGCGGACAACCCGAACGGCCGAGCGGATCAGATGAGGGCGCTGCTCAAGGGAGTGGCACCGCATCTTCCAGACATGAACATCACCTTGTGAGTTGGTCAATCTTTCGGATGCGTGGAGGGCGCGCGGGACTCTGACCGCCACTGTCGACCCGTAGCACTGGACACGATGTTCCCTGGGTTGGACTTTCGGGAGAGGCACGACGTGATATGAAAGCGGCGGCTAGGGCTGGCGAGTGTGAGTGCCATCCTATCGTTTCGAGTGTTATTCTGGAGGAAGGTGAATTGCAGCGCTGACGATGCTTCGTGGAGGTAGATCTCGACGAGAGGCTTCGCGACGATTATCGCGACAACTGGGACTACGACGGTTGGGCATCCATCTGTCCTCCTGGGAGTCCGATCCGTGAGATGAAGCACTTCGACGACCGCTCCGAGGAGTGGGTGCAGTCTCCACCGAGCTTCATCGAAGACCACCAGGCTGCGATGGACCTGTGTCAGCATCCTGAGCGTCAGACCATCCACGGATTCACCGCATGGTACGTAACAAACTGTGCTTGCTGGCGAAAGTAGATTTGGAGTGGTTGCGCTGACCATCACGTCTCCAGGCCCGGACCTCGACCAGGACTGCTCTACCCTATCTTCTCGTTCACCGGAACGACCATCCACGCCGACTTTTTGGCGCCTCCGATTGATCAGTGGGATTACAGAACAGGAGAGGATCCAGAGTGGGAGGGGAAGAAGGTGAACGCGGCGCTGTGGCGAGGCTCGACGACCGGCGCCGACCTCAACAATCCTCATATGCGCAAGTGGAGTCAGCGACCACGGCTGTGTCGACGTTCGTACATTTCGTCTCAGGTTGCGAGCATGCTCCAACTGAATTCCGATTCCTTCCTCAGTTCCTCACCTCAAGGGAGCCGTTACCGTTCCCTGGGCGGCACACGACACTCCCGGAAAGCTCGGGCCCACCGAGACGATCACCACGTCAGCCACCAACCTCGCGTCCCAGTTCTTCGACATCAAGTTCTTCGGCAAGCCTGAGCAGTGCAACGACGAGATTGCATGCGCCAAGTTCCAGAAGGAGTTCCAGTGGGACACGTGGCTCGACGCTGAGGATCAGAACTTGTACAAATACATCCTCGACGTCGACGGGAATGGATGGAGTGGTCGCTTTCACCGGTGAGACGAATCTCTCTCCTCGTTCGTCCTTTTAAAGTAAAAGACTGACGTTCTGGTCTCAGTTTGATGAGTCTCAACTCGGTCATCCTCAAGAGCACGATCTTCCCCGAATGGTACCAGGACCACATTCAGCCTTGGCTTCAGTAAGCGACACTCTTTGTCAAGTATCTCAGAAACGTACTGACTCTCTTCCGCCAGCTACATTCCCGTCGCGACCGATTACGCGGATCTGTGGGCGATCATGGCGTTCTTCCGTGGTGGAAAGAAGGGGTACGGAAACCACGACGATCTCGCCAAGAAGATTGGTACGGAGGGGAAGAAGTGGACTGCGAATCATTGGAGGTGGGAAGACATGGAGGTGCGCTGGCTTCCGCTGCCTTGCTCTGTGCTTACTCGTGCGCTGACATCACCGCTCTCTGTCCACCAGGTATACTTTTACCGACTTCTGATAGAGGTGCGAGAAGGCCCTTGTGATTGATTCACCTCTTTTCTGACGCCGTTTTCATTCCTTCAGTACAATCGTATCATGGCTCGTGACGAGGACTTTACGAGCCAGGACTTTTGAGCGAAAGGGGGTAACGCGGGGGGAGGAACAGCTCAGTGGCCTGTTGTATTATCTTGAACAGTCGCAAACCATCTTAAAAACTTGGGCTCGACCCGAATTCCGCTACCATTGTCCCCGTTGCGAGAGTTGTTAGAGAAAAGGAAGTCGTTCGAAGGAAAGGGGGCCGACGGGCCGCCATCTCACGCCGCGTGCTGAAGTTCAAAGGCCGGACGCCGCCTTTGTTCCTCGTTCACTTGTTGCATCAAATCATGTCGTCGGCCGAGCTCAAGACCCCAGTGTCGCCAGTGGTGCCCGCCCCGGCATCCTACTCGGCGTCGCTCCCGTCCTTCCTCTCGCCCTTGGGCTCCGCGCTCGACACCCTCCATGCTGCCCGAGAACGCTTGAACCTCCCCGACCCGGGCAAGTCTGAGGACTTCGGCCGCGAGGTCAAGAGTGAGTCTATCGTTTCTATCTACTAGGTCATCCAGAAGCGGGCTCGACGATGGTCGTCGCGGCGAGGCGGGAGGCGGAGCTCAGCTGACGACTTTGCTCTTGATGGCGTCGTCCTCGCCCCGCGCGTGCAGTGACCCACCTCACAAACTTCACCTTTGACGGCGCTCGTGCCGACCTCGCCAAAACTTTCTCTCAGATGCCTGCGTTCCAGGTCACGCACCAGTTCGCCGCTGGCGCCATGGGAGCGACCGGTCCCAGCCCTGGCACCTACAATTTCGGCGCCGTCTACGCCACCAACCAGGTGAGCTTTTGGGGCTTGCGTTGACAGCTTTACACGATCTAACTAGTTGATGATGGCAGACTTTGATGCAAGGAAGCGTCGACAACGATGGATCCGTCTCCGGTCGCTGGAACTACTCGTGGACACCACAAAACACCACCAAGATCTCCGTCAACGTGAGTTTCGCTTTTGTCAGATGGGTAGAAGTGCCATCTTGCTCAACCGTGCTAACTGGACACTGCTTTAGCTTCCCGGTACCGCCGCCAGCGAGCCCATGATCGCCATCGAGCACGACCGCGTCGGCAAGGACTACACTCTCAACCTCAAGGGCTTCAACCCCAGCCCCGCCGACCTCACTGGCAACTACCAGGCCACCTACCTCCAGTCCCTCACCCCCCACTTCGCCGTCGGAGTCGAGGGAGTCTACCAGCGCCCATCGCCCCAGGTCGAGGATTGCGCCCTCGGTTACCTCGCCAAGTGGCACCACTTCAAGAAGGACGAGCAGGGCCAGCCTGCGAAGGACTCGTGGATCGCCACGGCGCAGATCATGGCTCAGGGAATGTGGCAGGCGACGTACTGGAGGAAGCTGGCCGATCGCATCGACGCGGCGGCCGAGATTATGATGGTCCCCTCGCTCGTGCCTACTGAGCGGAAAGCGATCGCCACGGCCGGCGCCAAGTACGACTTTAGGGCGGCGTCCGTCCGTGTGCAGGCCGACTCGACGGGAACGACTGCTGTGTTGATGGAGCAGCGTTTGACCCCCCAGTTCGCCTTCCTTGTCGCTGGAGAGCTCAACCACTTGAAGGTGGGGAGATTTCATCTGTGCACCCATTGCTTGCAGAGATATTGATGTCCACTGTGGAATTCTTTCACAGAACACTTCCAAGTTTGGAGTCGGAATCAACGTGAGCTTGCCTTCTTCATCCGCCCGCTGACGTGGCTTCCTCCTCCGACCAGTCACTGACATGAGCTTTGCCCGTTACAGATCGAGTCGGCGGATGAGGCGGTAATGGCTGAGGCGTACGCTCAGCAGACTGGACAGCCAGCAGTGTAAATAGCGCAGAATATTGACTTGAAGTAGACACAACCGCAACGCACCTTTCACCTGTCCTTTTGCTCGCCCGGTTGAGAAATATGCTTGAGCTTTTTATACTTGTGAAAACTATATGAAAACTGTACAAAGCGTTTTCGAACGTATGCTGTTTCGCCAACAAAGGATCCACTTCGCTTTTGTTTGCGGCGGCGGAACGTCCTGCTTGGGCGCGCCGTCGAGGAGGAGCGTGACTTTGCGTCTCTCTCGCTCCTGCACCTACGTCCACCGCTCGCTTCTCGTCGGCCCGCTCTTCGCCAGACCACGAGCTCGCAGCTCGGAAATATCTTAAACACACGGTCGGCCGTAATCTCGCATCACCTCCGCTTCCCGCCGAATTCGAGCTCGACGCGCTCGGCCGACAATAGCAAGCGCGCGCAAGGGAGATGAAGTTGACGGAGGTCGAGGGCGACCTCTCAGGCGACGAGAACAACGACCTCGAGCTTGATCAGGAACAGGAGGCCGAGTCACCGCAAGCCGCAGAATCGCCCCGGTCCTCTGCCAACTCGGCCGGCTCGTCGACAGATTCCGAGGAGGACGACGGCGATGGCGACGGGGAGGCAGACGACGCGGACGCAGATGCTGAAGGTGATGCTGGAGGTGCTGAGGATGGCTCAGGGCAGCTCGAGAGCGTGCCGATGGACGTCGACGACTCGAACCAAACACCCGTGCTCGACACTTCCGCGGTCCCCTCTCCCTCCCAGCCCGCCTCACCAGCAACAACGCTCCCCTCAGAAGCTGAGGCAGCTTCACTCAACGCCTTCCTCTCGGCTACGTCGACCCGACGCGCCCTCTTCGAGCCGCGACCGCGCGACCCAGCTCAAACCTCATGTGCGATCGAGGCGCTCTCGACGATCCCTCACGGCGGACAGATCCACTCGCTTGCCGTACCGCCATGTTCGACAAATATCTATACCGGAGGATCAGACGGCTTCATTCGCCGGTACAACCTGCACGCGGTCTTGAACGGCGCCCGTGGAGACGATGTCGTTAAGCCCGCCGGCGTGAGCGGTGCCCTTCCGGACTTCAAGGGCGCGATTCCTCCAGTCGCTTATTGGGAGAACGAGTTGCCAGGTCCGTGGGTGGAAGAGCTGGCGTTGCGGCCGTCTAGCGTCGACCCGGAGGCGGACGTGAGCGTGCGATGGGCACCAAAAGCTGCCCCACTGAGTCCCCTGGCGCCCAGTCCAGTCTACTCTTTGGCGGTACAGCGTGATGAGCTTTGGGGTCTGGCAGGCACCGCTGTAAGTAGTCTTGCGATTCCCCGATCTAAGTCGAGCGTAAAGCTGCTGATGGCTGACGTGTTGCTTTGTGTTCAGAGCGGAACAATCAACCTCTTCACGATCCGACACGACGAAGGTCAAATTCGGCACGTCTTTGGATCGAGCCTCGACAACGCAGCCGCTGGTCATCGCCCCAACACACCTGTCTCGGTTCTGACGCTCGACGCCGCTGAAACCTCGTTCTTGAGCGGAGGTTGGGATGGTCGGATCTTGGTAAGTGGCCATTCCGAGGAACCTCTTATCAATCGAACAGATGCTGAGATCGTCTGCTAATCCCTTCTTGCTTTCAAAGGAATGGGATCTCAACACCGGCGCTACGATTCGCGACTACGTCGGCCACGACGGCCAAATCAGCTCGATCTCCTACCGACCCGTCGCATCAGCCATTCCATCACCGAAGGAGGAACCACAAGATGCGGACATGGCGGACGCATTCGATGACGAGGATAGGAAGACGTCGGATCCCTCAGGTAGCGCTGAGACGAACGGTGCGGACGGCAACGTGGCCTCACCGGCGTCGGATACGTCGTCTTCCACTGGGGTCGCGGCCACTCTGGTGCAGTCCACGACGGCGACCAATGGCGATGAGAAGCCGCCCGCTGCAAACGGTGCTGAACCGGCGGTCCCATCGATCTCGCTCGTCGACGATGCAAGCGAAGCCGATGCCGACGGAGAGGAGGACGCCGACGGGGAAATTGACGACAGCGCTCTCCCGCCCTTCTCCAGTTCCGCCACGATGAACGGTACTTCAGCTCTCCCGAACGGAACGTCCAAGTCGCTCCCACTTCCCGCAAGGGAGAAGCGATCGAAGTCGGTTCCCTTCGTAGGAACGGAAGGACTGCCGGAGCTTTCTGGAGACGTGTTTATGTCGACGAGTATAGACGGAGATGTGATGTTGTGGGATAAGAGGGTCAAAGGCGGAGCTTCGGGTGGAGTGAGGAAGTTGGCCTCGTCGACGGACGCTCGGGGTCGACCACAAGCCTGGTGTGCCTCTGTGCGTTCTCGTTGCCAACTTTGATGTTCATGTGGAGTTCACTGACCAAACCATACCTCACAGGCTTGTTGGTCTCCTTCGGGGAACCAGATCTACGTCGGCAGGCGAAACAATGCTGTCGACGTTTACGACCTTCGTCACTCTTCTCCCTCCACGCCCGTCGTCGAAACGCTACGGTTACCATCGGTCTCTGGAGCGGTAACATCCGTTGCTGCCTTGCCCTCCGGCAAGCTCCTTCTGACCGCTTCGCACGACAACGTTCGACTCTGGGACCTCCGTTCGAGCACCCCCAAAGGACGGCCGTTCAAGGTCATTCCTGGACACCATGGCGGCGCTGTTTCAAGCTTGCGTCAGTTCACTCTTTGGATGAAAAGATCAAATCGATGGCTTATGTCTCATCCCTCGCAGACATCGACCCTACGCTCAAGTTCTTGTTTTCCACGTCAGGCAACCGAGGCTGGGACGGGACAAGCACTGAGCACCTAGTCATACACGAGATCAAGTTTTATTAACTAGTTAGGACCAAAAGTGGGGCTTCCGAGTGAGTCGTTCGGTGTTTTCCGGAGTTTTACCCTTCGCGCGTTCCTACAGGCTACAGGGTTGCTGACCTTTCGGTCGATTGGCTTGGTGTGCTAGCCCAAGGTTAGATGTGAGAAGTCAACTGCTTGGACAATGTGTTGTATTGGAATTCGATCAATCACTATCGAATACACGAAAAGCTGAAGAGCGTGGCAAGTCGAGCTCAGCTGTTGAACTCGCACCACGTGGCAAGTGCCTGCTGGCACCTCGTTGCTTGCCGCTCTCCCTTCCAACTCTGGAAAGTCTCTTACACCACTTAAGTGCAAGACTTGAACATGTTCCTGGCTGTGACAGATTTTCCAAGCCTGCCTTCCTCCGCACCCACAAGGTTGCTGGCCTCCGCTCCAGGCACAGGGGCGGCGAAGACGGTCTCGAAGCAGCGATCGCTTGTTCCTCAAAGCTTGCGGGAAAACCCACACCTTGCTCCTCGCTTCTTCCACGCCAAGGTCACACCAGGAGCCTGTCGACCGCTCGACGTGCTGACCCTTTCGACCGCCTGCCGCCGTCTCCTCGAGCTCAAGCCCGGGACCAGCCAGCGACGTAACAGTGGCGCTGTCGTGAGAGGCGGTGGTCGACGCTTTGGTCAGGATGGGGGACGACTTCTGGGGCGGCGGAGGCGAGGCCAGCGGCTGGGACAGCGCTGGGCACTCGTACGGACCAGCTGGGGCACCCAACTATGCACACTTCCAGCGCCCGCCGACCGACGAATGGCAGCCGTGGCCGCCGTCGGCCGCTGGCACGAGCACCAGCACCAGGTACCCTCCTCCGAGCTCGCATCCGACGCCAGGCGACGCGCCATTCTTTGCTGGTACCGGCTACGAGGTGCGTCCAGGAAGCAGGTGGAAGCGCAGGGAAGTTGGAAAGGAACATTTACTGATGTGTAGGTCCAGCAGAGCTCGAGCAGCAGCCAGCGAGGGCTGCCTTACTTGGGCGCACCTACGCCGACTTCGATCGCATCGAGCCAGGGACAGCAGGTGTATCACCCAGTCACGCACCCTCTCCAGCCGCCAGACCACCTCTCCTTCCCTCAGCAATACTCCAGAGACGATATCAGCACATACACCCTGCCGAACCAGCCTGGGCAGCTTCGTTGGAACGCCCAGACGGTGGAGCACCAGGCGGCCGGCTCTCGGCAGCAGCCATGGGTCGACACGAGCAGGCCATCGTCGTCCGGCCGGCATGGAAGCGTTTCGAGTCGACCTTCGAGCTCAGCATCCCTCCCACCGCTAGACCACACGCGCGATCTCCTTCACAGCCCCCTTGCGCCCCGACCCCACGCCTCAAGCCCCATCAGCCCGACGTTCCCCTCGATATCCTCGCCATCCATCACTGCTCCCATCACCTCCCCTTACTACCACGATCCACACGCTCCGTATCCCCCTGCTTATCCCGTCGCGCGCCCGACTTCGAGCCACGCACACTCGTCTGGCTCCCCGCCGACGGTGTACCCGTCGCCTCTTGGTAACCATCCATCGGCACTATCACTACAGCATCCTGTTCATCCGACACAAACCCTTTATTCGCCACCTCTTCCCGACAACTCGCACTCTCAACCTTTCCTCATCCCGGCATCACTGCCACAAACGCACTCCCTCGTCGCGCCCACCCCGTCCAACTTCGCATTCCCTCTCTACCCTTCGCTCGACAACCCCTACCTCCTACCGACACCTTCCACGGCCACTTCAGATCGACGCGAATCGCAAGACCGTCCACCAGCACCTGCAGGCGACGAGGTCGTCAAAGCTGCCCGGCAACGCGACATTCACCACCAAACTGCGCAACCTCTCGCCTACAATACTGCACGCATCACCACTACGGGCGCGAAACCGTCAGCAGTCACTGGTTCTAAACTAGGCACAGGCCGGGGAAAGCCTTCAATCGAGGCGGCGACAAGTTGCAGGCAGTGCGGCGAGCAGGCGGGCAAAGCGATCTTGCGAGGCGAAGACCTCGAGTTCCCTGTCAAGGTCGTGTTCACGTGTTTGACGTGTGTATCGACGGATGGGACTTCTTCGAACAGCTCTTGGCGTCAGGGAAATGATGGGACTTACCTCGACACTCTTTCCGCGTGAGCCTTCGTCTGGCTACCCAATCAATGGACGATTGGTTGACCCTAAGCTGACGGCTGACGCCATGTTTTCCGACTGTGCATCAGTGCCGTTGATCGTTTACAAGGCTTGAAGATCGCAGACGACCACGCTCCGCCCATCTCGCCAGATGCTCTCTCAGAGATCCCTGACACGCTTCGCGACAGCGCCATGTGCTGTGACGTGGTCAGTCATACTGACCAGCTCTATCTGCTGCGTCATAGCGCTCAAGCTGATTTTGCTCCTGATAGTGTGCTCGAGTGATGGGGGTTGGAAGCGTTGCGAGTGCCGTTCCAGGTCACAAACCAAAGTTCAGCCTGGAGCTCATCTGCGAACGCTGCACTCGACTCTACATGCCTTGTAGTGGTTCGTGATGCTCTTTCAGCGGGTCTACGAATGATTCGTTGACTTTTGTGCACGGGTAGATTGTGGTGGCGGAGGCGGACGACTAACGTCTGGTCGCTGGCGTTCCAAGGAGCTGTTCCCTCAAGGACGACGCACGTGTCGCCTCTCTCACTTCCGCTTCCCGGCTCTCACCCAGCTTACTCAGTCAGTCTATCATCAAAGTAACGTATAACCAGATGCTGAACTTTTTTTACAGTGAGATCCACCTGATCCGAGATCTTCAGCCAGTGGTGCTCAAGGACTTGGAACGGCAATGCCGGGAGCTATACTTCAACTCGAGGTGAGTCGTAATCCAAATCCCAGGTCTGCATTTCAGGCTTAACGCTAACTTGTGGAACATAGGCTGGGTGTGATTGCCAGGCCGGACATGTTGGAGCGTGGTGACGGTCTCGCTCGCTCCTACGCAGAGGCTGAAAAGACGACGATCGACGGATGGAACTTGCTTGTCCAGCTTTTGCGAGAAGTACGTCCGCCTCCCTCAGCCACAAATACTGGTATTGATGGATGTGACATCTATAGGACGTAGAGCCTCAACGACAGATTAGACGATACCTCGCCATCCATACCGCTCCGAACCTTGGCCGACGTGGCAACAAAGTGCGACCCGACTCGGAGGAGGGCAAGCCCATCGAGAGGCTCATGACTGGCTTCCAACTCATCGAGTACGATGTGAGTAGTCTTTCCTGGACTTGGAAAGGTTGAGAGCTGAAGCGTTTCTGAATCAGCTACGCGGAACGGTCCTCTTCGCCGTCTCGGTCCCCTGGTCGCTGAGTGGTACGTGCACGTTTTCTGACACGCAATGGAAAAGCTCACCAACAGTTTCGCGCAGGTCCAGCATACGAAGCGACCACGGCTTTGGGCGAAGTCGCCATGCGCCGTCTCAAGGACGATCGCGTCGAGCTCAACAGAGCGCGAGCGGCGGCCAACGTCGCTCTTCTTCCGCCCATCCAGTTCCTGTGGATCGTCTCCCCATTTAAGCGAGAAAGTCGGTGGAGTGCGTCGGGACTCTTTCCTTCTCATTGCTGATGATCGATTCTGACGACATTGTGTGTTTTCATCAGGCAACGGCATCGAGCAACGTGGCTACGTCCCTCTCGACGAGTTCCTTCAAACCGAGCCGGACGTGCCTATCGACCTCGAGACGTTCCCGCCTCTCCGACAATGTTACATTCCTTCACAGTGTGAGCTACCTTCCCTCCCTCCTCGCCTACCCCACTCCCACACTTGCTGACGGCGTCCGAACAGACATGAAAGGGTTCTTGGTTTGGGTTCGTCACCTCAAGGGGGAGGATGACCTGGGGAAACCTCCGGCTGAGGGGACCAAAAGGAGAAAAGTTAAGCGGAAGTAGCATTGTTTCCTGCATTTCTTTTCTTGTAGCACTATTAGGGTGACCCGTCTTCGCAAAAGCCTGTTGACACAGCATTTTCCTTTCTCTCGCATTTACGCCTTGAGCATCTGAGAGGGCACCTACTGGAAGGAGAGGGGTTCACAGCCAAGACAAGTGTCTGAGGAGGGATCTCGAGAGCGGTTGATGCGAAACGTGAACATGCTATCTTTCAGCAACTGCCTCTCGGCAGCACCCAGACTTTTATTCGTTCGTGCGGCACTCTTAAGCGGTACCGTCGACGCCCTCCTTGGGCCAAGTCCATCCGAGCTTGTCCTCGCGACTGCGGTAGATGAACTTCGTCAGTAACTCGCGTTGGGACGCCAGCTGAAGAACTGACACTCCACTCTGGATGCCGACGAGCTCGGAGAGGATCTCGAGGAAGCCCTCTCCGGCGTTGACGCCGTCACCGATGGAGATTTTGCTGGTCGTGTCAGCCGAGTCGTGGTAAGTGATGGAGCGGATGGGAGTGATGGCCTGCGAGGACGGAAGGCGTCAGTTGAGACACGATCGCACACGTGAACGAGAAGTTGACTGAGGCTCACGGCAGCTGTTGATAACTAATTGGTTAGCAATCGGAAACCAACTCGAGTTGAAGCTTGTACGCACCAGTACCGCAAGCGCACACCTCCTCAAAGCCGCCGTTGATGACCTCGGTGAAGAAGATCTCGCGACGAACGACCTTCCATCCAAAGCCCTCAGCGATACCCATGACTGACAAACATCCAGTATCAGTGACTTTCCCAAACTCAACAGAGAGTGCATGCTTGAGGGAGGGGACTGACTGGCTTTGGTGGTAACACTCTTGAGGATGGAGGGCGACTCGGGGACGACGAGGGTGCGCTGCTCCGAAGCGTTGGCGCGCTTGGCGATGGCGAGGAAGTTGGAGGTCGAGAACTCGTCGATCTTTGTGCGAGTCTTGGAGTCCAAGTGCAGGGTGATGGGGAAGCCAGCAGCCTTGGCGTTCTTCATGTGCGAGAACGTAGGGGCGTAGTTGCCTGGACAGAAATCGCTTCAGAGATCCATCACGACTCAAGGGCAAGAAGAGGGTGCTTACCGGCAAGCTTTCCAGTTCCAACTCCCTTAGGGGCAGCACGGTCCTGCCGTAAGAGTGTCAGTCAGCAGCACCGATCCCGTTCGGAACGGGGGCCACGTACAAAGTCCTCCAACACGAACGCGTCGACGGCGGGGGCCTTGGTGCCAGCAGTTCCGTAAAGGGATCCAGTGGGGGTGACGACTATCGTTGAGAGTCGAAAGGCATCCACGTCAGCGATTTGCTGGGCTGTATCGTCGACAAGCGTAGGTTGGCACTCACAGACGATGAAAGTGAACTCGGTGGGCGCAGAGAGGATCAAGTTGGCTCCCGAGGCGAACTACCGCGGTGAAGAGTATAATGATCAGCTATTTCCTGTCCGTTCAAGCAAGATCCAGAGAGCAAGGACTCACGAGCAAAGGCCTGACATACATGGACCCGTTGACGCCGTAGGGCGCGTGGGCGGGCACGAACTCGAGGTTCCTCGCGACGGCCATGTGGACGCCCTCGAGGAAGGTCTCTTCGGGGAGGGCAGGCATCGAGACGAACGCGGCCGAGTGGGAGATGCGCTCGGCGTTGTCGTGTGGCCTGAAGAGCTTGACCTGGCCGTCCGGGTGGCGGAACGCCTTGAGGCCCTCGAACACGCTCGCACCGTAGTTGAGAGCGACTAGTGAAAGTAATGGAATCAGCGACTTTTCGACCCTAGTGCTGGCCCATCTCTCGGCTCGAGCGCGCTTGAACGACGGCGGTCGTCCACGCCGACCGAACTCCCGGCGGCTCTCCCGGGGATGGATGGAAGACACGTACCGCTGCCGACGTGGAGGTTCATCTCGTTGCCCTTGACCCACTCTGCTTTGCCCCAAGCTCCATCACGCCAGACGTACTGTGAACCCGCAGAGTCAGTCAGTCAGCACGACGGCGCGCACGATGGCAGCCGGGCGGGGGCGGCCAGGCGACGAGATGCAAGGAGATGATGGGCTGACTTTGACATAGCCGTTCGTAGGGTAGAGGTCGAAGGCGAGCTTGGACCAGTCGAACGTGGCGGAAGGAGGGACGACGGCGGGCATGGTGATTTGTTCGTGTAAAGTTGGAGGTCAACCCAGCGCGCCAGCCGAAGCGCGGGGGTGTGTGCGAGTCAAGCGCCCTCGCGTCCGCCGACAAGGGCCGAATGCATACGTGTACGTGAATTCTGATGACTGTTTACAAAAAACGCGTACTACTCCGGTACTTCACTTCATCAACGCCGCCTTCCTTCTCTGCTCGGCGGTGCCCTTTTCCTTCTCCTCCTCCTCCTGCGAGCAGCACCACGTCAGTCTTTCGGATCGTCCACCTCCAAGGCAACGGGACACACCTGAGCCTTTTTCTTTTCCTCCTTGGCCTTCTTCTCGGCCTCTTCCTTTTCCTGAGTGGCATCGAGAGTCAGTCAGTGCCGCAATCACCGTCCCAGCCCCTCCGAACGCACCTTGGCCACGTCGACAAACTTGACAAACGCCTCGTCCGACTTTTCGAGCCTGAAATCGCCCACGTTCACGTCCTTGCTGTAAACATCTAAGCCTCAGCTGACTGGGTGTAGGTGACGGAAAACATGAATCCTCCACTCACACGTCGCTGTTCCGCTTCGGCTGCATCTGGCTCGCCACGGCCTTTGCCGTGCTCTCAAAGTTCTCGCCAGCGCCGTAGAGGTTCATCGTCGCGATAGCAGCGACGACGACAGCTGAATGCACCCAATCAATTATCTCCTTGCTTCTGGCCGACAGCGAAAACGAAACGACAGGACGCACCAGCAACTCCGGCGACGAGCTTCGCGCGCCCGTCCGGGCCCCTCCCCGCCATGTCGCTGACCTTTTTCGACGCCTGCTGGGAGGCATCGAACGCCGCGTCCTGGACTCGACCAGCAGCGTCTTTGACGACTTTCTCGACTCGGTCGATCGTCTCGGTGCCGGCGTTGGTGCTGTAGCTGTAGCTGACGCGAGGGCTTGCGATGCGAGGCGAGCTCCGGAGTGCCAGTGGCGCGCGGGGGAGGGTGGAGGAGGTGGGCCGGAGCGAGACTGCTCGAGAGACGAAGGACCTGTGCATAACTCTCTGTAGTTTTTTTCTAGTGCAAGAAGTGCGAGGTAGGAGGTCAAACCGGAAGGGATAGCCAAGCAGCTCGCCTGGGAGAGCGCGAAGCCGAAGCGAGGGTGTACGCCTTGCGTCACGCGTCACTCTGTTGTCACTCTGAGCGCGGAAACTGAGCATACTCTACACGTGTCTCGATATCCCAGAATAGCTTCAGAGGAGTGAAAGAAGGGAACCAGACTGGGATTGCTCTGGTTTTGGCCGCTTGAGTGGCTTTCAGACATTTCTGCAAAGTCGAAACTCTTGGGCTACGTGGCGAGGGGGAGTCCCTGCAAGTGGGTGCGGAGCTCGTCAATATGGCCTACAGTTGCCATCCTGAGGACCAAACACCGTGTATTTGATCTGTTTTCGCCTTTCGAGTGATTCTAGAGTTCCTTCGACGCAAAGAGCTTGCATACTCGAGCCGGACAAGTGACTGGTCAGTCAGTCAAGACGAAAGAGGGGCAGCGCACGATCAAAACGTTGCAGTCAACACTTCAGAATGATGCAAACTCAATGTAGACCCGCCTCTCAGAGCTTGCCACCGACAACCGTCCCACCATCCAACGCGATCGTAGCACCATTGACCCAAGCCCCGGCGCGAGAAGCCAGGAAGACGCAAGCGCCCGCGACATCTTGAGGGGTGCCGATCCGCCCAAGAGGGATGCCTGCGACGATACGCTTCCCTTCCGACTCGAGTGTCGCCTTCATCATCTTGGACGGGAACGCTCCGCATGCTGACAGGGGGTCCACCTCGTGAACATCAAGACGAGATTCGTGGCGTTAGTAGAGGTGGGCGCACCGAGAGTGTTGGACGTGATGCCCTGCTTGCCGAGGTGGGCTGCAAACACTCGAGACATGTGGTGCAGTCCAGCTTTCGAGGCCGAGTACGCGAACGCCTGGTGGCTCGGAACACGGAGCGCGTCGATGCTGCCAATGTTGATGATTCTCGCTGCGCCCTCCGTTCATGTCAGCGTTACGCTGTACTCGAGACGGTCACTTCATCAGAAGATACATACCTGGATCTTCCCAGGGACCCTCACTCGAGGCGCCTTCGAGCGAAGCCTTCAGCAAAGGCACGACCTTCTGCGTCAGGGTGAAGACGCGTTGCAGCTAAGTGACACGTGTCAGATGATTGTTGCAACGTTGAGGCTTGAGGCAATGCTGTATACAACTCACGTTCAAAGTCATGACTTTCGAAAACCCTTCATCCGGGTACGTCTCAAGGTCGGCGCCCCAGGTCGCTCCAGCCTGTTGGGGGTGGGATGAGCTGTCCGCGTCGAATAACCCAACGACTCAGAAATGGTTGCTCACGTTGTTGACGAGAACATGTAGGCCTACATTGGCCAACTCAGCCCCCATGTTTGGACAGAAATTGAGGATCGAAACGCTCACACTTCTCTCGCTTCTGGAGCTCCTCCACGAGCTTCTCCACGCCATCGTACTGGGACAAGTCCGCCGCAATGGCAAAACACTCGCCCGGTCCAGTTTTCGTAAGCTCCTGAGCTATCTCCTCTAACGACCTGGCGTCCCTCGACGCGATGTAGACTTTCGCTCCCGCCTCCACGAACCCCCTCGCGATCATTGCTCCGATTCCCTTCCCGCCGCCAGAGACGAGCACAACCTTGTTCTTGACGCTGAAACTGGGGAGTGCGAGGTGGGTTGACATTGCTTATGACTTTTGAAAGTGGTGAAGGAGAATAAGAAGCAGGCGGAAGGAGGAAGCCCAAGAAAAAGGGAGCCCACGACCCGGCCCCACAAGTCTCCGAGCTCATAACCGGTCAAGCTCCGCGGCTTTTTAGGCAAGCAATTTTGATACACATTCTATGCAAAGAGAAACTTGAGGTCGTAACAATACAGAAATCACAGCAACACTACAAATCGATTTTGCGCCCCTTAGCTCGCAACCAACTCGTACCCGTTCAAAGCTTTCCACCGACCAACGACCCGCCATCCAACGCAATCGTCGCTCCATTCACCCACGCGCCAGCCCTCGAAGAGAGGAAGACGCACGCCCCAGCAATGTCCTGGGGGGTGCCGATGCGTGCGAGCGGGATGGCAGCGACGATCGCGTCCCCGGCCGCTTCCAACGTGGCCTTCATCATTTTGGATTGGAAAGCTCCGCAGGCTGCACGGAGCGAACCGAAGAAAGGTGTCAGTTATGGGAATCCTGGCGCACATTGCTGAGGTGAGAAATTTCTAACCGAGGGTGTTGGAGGTGATGCCTTGCTTGCCCAGTTGGGACGCGAAGACCCTCGAGAGGTGGTGAAGGCCGGCCTTGGAGGCAGAGTAGGCGTACCTGTGACAATAATGTCAGCTCGACACTGTACTGATAACTGTGGTTATCGAGAGATCTTACGTTTGAAGACTTGGCACGCGGAGGCCATCAACACTTCCGATGTTGATGATCCTCGCTGAAGCGCGTCGTTCCAAGCGTCAACCTTCCCACCCATCCCAGAGAGACTAATTTGAGAGCTCACCTGGGTCCTCCCACGGTCCCTCCTCAGGCTGTCCAGCAACGGAAGCACGGAGAAGAGGGACGAGCTTCTGCGTGAGCGTAAACACCCTTTGCAGCTGTGTTTTGCCACGTGTCTTGGTCAGCTGGGCCTGGGCAAACAGCATGATGATTGACACACGTTGAGAGTGATGACTTTTGAGAACGCAGCGTCCGGGTATTCGGAGAGGTCGGCCCCCCAGTTCGCTCCAGCCTGTCGGTGTGGTGTGGGGACACAAGGTGAGCGGCGGGCGAGAGTGGCGCGGGCAGAACGCTGAGACTTACGTTGTTCACGAGGACGTGGAGACCTGATGGTGACTCTTGATCAGCTTCACCCCTGCATTGTGCTTCATTGAGATTATGCTCACACTTCTCCCTCTTGCTCAGCTCCTCCACGAGCTTCTCCACGCCATCGTACTTGGAGAGATCGGCCGTGATAGCAAAGCACTTGCCAGGTCCGACACTGGTGAGCTCCTTGGCCCTCTCCTCCAGCGACTTGGCGTCCCTCGACGAGATGTAGACTTTCGCTCCCGCTTCGACGAACCCTCTCGCGATCATCGCTCCAATTCCCTTCCCGCCGCCAGAGACGAGCACGACCTTGTCCTTGACGCTGAAGCTTGGCAGAGCTGCTGACATCGTGATAGAAGGATGGTGACGAATATGACCAGAGGAGAAGAGGGTGGGCGAGGGACGGAGGCGGAGGTGGAGCAACCGGTTGCGAGGTTGCCGGGGCGGAGCTCAGAAGCGTGATCGGGGATGGGCCCGATAGCGGGCCGAACTTTCGAACCCGAACCAATCCACAATCGGTGGCATTTTCTCACTGTTTGCTTCTTCTTCTTGATACTCTTCTCGCACCTCCATCTCATCCATTTGTGCCAGCGATCTCATCGTCTGAGCGCCAGCAGGATCAATGAGCTCATCGGTGTTCAACGCGTCGCGCCTTCAAGGCAAAACTGTGCTCATTACTGGCGCTTCCGGTAAGTCAGTCGAGCTGTATGAGATGAATGACAGCTAATGATGCACTCTAGTGGGAATCGGTGCCGAAACCGTACGTGCTGGATCAAGCTTGAACACCTTCCACAGGGAACCTCGTGATGAGTTGACCGATCAACAAACCCTACAGGCGATCCTCTTCTCCAAGGCCGGCTGCAACGTCATCATCACCGCTCGTCGAAAGCCTCAGCTCGACATCATTGCTGAGCGCTGCAAAGCAGCCAACAAGGCGCGCACCGTCCCCCTCCCGAAGCGTGTGTGGACGGGCCGGAAGTGAGCTGACGTGTCTTGCCGGGAACGCAGGAGGGTGGTACTGGGAAAGGTGGGCAGGCAGCGACCATTGTACTGGACATGCAGGACAGAGATGCGGTGGGCAGGATAATGGAGCAAATCCCACCGGCTCTGCGGGACGTCGATATCCTCGTGTGAGTCAACGTCATTCACTTGCGAAGCTACATTCATGCCATTGCTTTACTGATCTTCAAAAAAGGAACAATGCTGGAATGGCTTTTGGTATGGAAAGAGTAGGGGAGATCAAGGAGAGCGACATTGATGCCAGTTAAGTCGTAGAGCAGCCACGTCACTTGCATCGAAGCGCTGACCACACCTCGTGTTCTGCAGTGTTCGGTCGGTAGACTCTTCAATAGTTCGAATTCGTTGTCCCTAAAGGTTGACTTGCTGATGATTTAGCTACGAACGTTCTGGGACTCATCACTCTCACTCAAGTCCTGGTCAATGGTCAGTGGCAGATGTTCACTGCCTTGCCAGGTTCAACACATCTAAATTGCCCCTGTGTTCTACCCTCTAAGAATTCAGAAAGCGCAATTCGGGACACATCATCAACTTGGGCTCCCTCGCTGGACGTGAGCCTTACGCTGGCGGAGGTGAGCGTTCTCTCTGGCGACGTGGCAGTCCGTTCTCACTGAGATCGTATCTTCATACACTGAGGTATCTACTGCGCAACTAAGGTGAGCACTCTCTTGAACCTTGTTGAAAATTGTGACTAACGCTCCTCTTTACAGGCCGCCGTGAAAGCCTTCGCAAGTCTTCTGCTGCCCCTTCTTCATCGACCCGCCACGCTCATCACTAGCATTTTACCTCTTCTAGACTGGATCACTCCTTCGAGAACTTGTCTCAACAAAGATTCGTGTCACTGAAATCGACCCAGGTGAGTGCGGTCCACGCGTCCTTTCTTCAACGTCCAATGCTAAATCCTCGTACCTTTTTTTTTTAAGGCATGGTCCAGACCGAGTTTGCAAGAAACAGATTCCGAGGTGATGAAGACTCGGTGACGAAGCTCTACGCCGACCTGGAACCGCTAGTCGCGTACGACATTGCCGAAGAGATCGTTTGGGCGGCATCAAGGTGTGTTCACACTGCTTTTGGTGGCGTGCAGAGGAGCTGCTCACCCGGAATATTTCTTCATCTCATCAGACCTGACCACGTTGTTGTGGCTGAGAGCTTCATCGTTCCGAAATGTCAAGCGGGATCAGGCATCTATCATCGAGAGGCTGCGTAGATGGCGTTGCGATGCCTAGGCTTCGTCGGCATTTAGAAGACGGCCGGAAAGGCATTCCTCGAGAAGCTCTAGCCTGTCGAATGGCAGCCAGAGATACGAGAGAAAATAAGAGAAACAAGCGTGAAGCAGCGTAGGATTGCAATCGCGCGAAAAATATATGCCGCCTCCCAAAGCATCGCTCAATTGACTGCAGAAGACGCAACCCGTCAGCATCAAAGCCATCTTCTCAACGACGAGGAGCGAAAAGGGGACTCACGATACTTGCGACAAAGCGGATGACCACAAAGACAAGGAATCTTGACTTCCTCGTGAGGGAAATGGTAGTCTGAACAAGCACATGTCAGGAACAGCAGGAAGGATTCTCGAAAGAAAAAACGGACCGTAAGTGACTTCATCTCCAGGTTCAATATTGGTCTTGGCGTAGATGACGATCTTCTTCTCGCCGTTGATGGTGATGATGCGAGCGGTGCAATTGGGAGCACAACAGTGGTTGATCAGTCGTCTGACCAAGAAAAAAATTGAGGAGTCAGCCTCGTCATCCTCCACATGCCGAACTACCAGGAGCGCACCCAAGGTTGCCCTTCTTCGTCGCGTCCACAACAAGATCCTCGTCGACTCGGAAGAGGTAACTGCTTCCGATGCCTTGACGCTCGTACGCCTTCTCGCGCCGATCGGCGACTTGCTGGCGAATAAGCTCTCCGACGTATTCAATGACCATCTCTCCGGCTGGGATGTGCCTGCAAAGAGCAAGATGGACATCATCAGCAAGGCTTCGTCAAAACTTGGATTCCGGGCGACTCACTCCATGGCGAAGAGTCCATAGCCCTCGATTCCAGAACGGGAGAAAGTGAGCTGCTTCTTGCGAGTTCGAAGCTGGTTGAACTTGAGCACATCCGTGTCGGTAGCGGTGACCTTCTTGTGCAGCTCCATGCCTCGCACGAGTCCTCGAGTGTTGGCACGAGCGAGTCGAGAGATGGCGACTCCAGACGCAACTCCTCCCGCCGCATCGAGACCAGGTTTTGCCTTGTTGCTCATGGGACGGTTGGCCATGCGCTCGGCGACAGTCATGCGGTAGTAGCCTTCGGTCCTGGCTGACCCCGACTGATGACGTGGCGTAGGATCGTCCTCGTCGTCCGATGGAGGGGGAGTAGGGTGAAGGGCGAAGCCATCACGAGTTCGCTGGATCGAGAGCTTGAGATAGAACAGGTCTTCTTCGTCTTCCACGACGCCGAACTCGAACGGATCGGGACTTCCATCGCGGAGCTGGAACGGGGTGACCTTCTCCTGCTGACGGCCTCGAGACGCCGTTTTCGACTTGGACTTGAGCTTTGGTTTGACGTCGGGCTCGGTGTCCCGATCTGAGCCCTCCAGCGAGCCTGCTCGTTTCGAAGTCGAGGCAGTGCTGTCGGTTGGCGCGGGAGTCGGGATCGCGACGGGCTCGTCGACGGCCGTGGAGTCGTCCGTCTCCTTATCCACGATCTCCGACACACCCTTCGCCTTCTTCTTCGAAGGCGGTCGCTTCTTCTTCGCTGGCAGCTCCGCCGCAACGGATGGCGAGATCTCGCTCGAGTCCTCCGCTGTGACGACGAGAGCGTCGCGAGCTGAAGGAACGATGGACTGAGGTGCAGCGCTTCCTCGATCCGACTCTTCCTCTTCGCTGTCGGTATAGTCGAGGTTCGGCTTTCGGGAAGAAGCCTTCTTGACATCCACCTTGGGTCGAGAGCGGTCTCGCCAGGTCCCACTGTCGCTCTCCTCCGAGTCTGCGATCCTCGCCGTCTTCTTGGTGGTGGTGACGATGCCCTTCTTCTTCATCGCCGTTGGAAGGTGGGGTTCAGGCGACCCAGACGGAGTTTCGGAAGAAAGACGTCGATGAGGCAGAGCCTTGCGAGGGTCAACGGCAGGCCGACGACGAGCAAAGGAGGGAAGACTCTGCAGGCTGAGAGCGCCTGTCGCCGTCGTGCTGGTACTCGGCCCTGACGACTCGACCAAATCCGATTTCGTCGGAGAGAGCGGCGTCGACTTCGATCCAGCCTGCTCCCACGCCGAAAGATGCTCGTAGATCTTGCCAGAGATGAGACGACGCTTGACGTCGTTCCGGAAAGATTCCATGAGATCCTTGACAACAATGTCGCGAGCCTCCTCGATGAGTTCTGCGTCGGTCCATCCGGTGGTCTTCTTCGAACGAGGAAGGTTGAGGGTCGAAATCATCTGGAGCGCCGCGTTGACATCGCGGCGACCAGGAGAGACGAGCGGCGCCTTGGAGGGCGGGAGGAGTGATTCGGGCTTGCGGAGCTTGAGGTCGAGCGGAGCACCGGCATACGGCTGACCGTTGAGGGCGTCGTAGGCGGCTGACGCCGTTTCTGGCTTCGTAAAGGTGATGTACCACCCATCGGTGTCGGCGAAAGTCTAGGACCACAAGAAGATTAGCAACCCTTCTGAGGCTCGCCTCAGCCGAGAAGATGAAGCTTACTTTATCGAGCTCAAAGTCAGAGAAGTGAGCCTCCAACTCCGGACCGTTCACAACGGGGGCGCGACCATTCTTCTGCTGACGAGCGGCATAGTGTCCCTTCTTCTCGATGAAAAGGTACGGGTGACCATTCGTCGTGAGCTTCTCGACAAGGACCATCTTAGACGCCTGCCACGCAATCGAAGCAGCTGGCGCCTGCCCTGCTGGCAGGACCTTGCGACGCTCGAACCGCCCATCGCGATGAAAGAAGACGGGCTCCTCCTTCTCCTGCTCCGACTCTTCCGACGAGCTCGAGCTCTCCTTCGCGTCCTTCTCGTCCTCGGAATCCATGTCCATGTCGACCTCGCCGTCCGCTGGCGCTCGCGTTTTCGTCTTGCTTTCCATTTGCTTCTTCGCTTTGAGCACCGCCGCCTGCACCGCAATTGCCATCGAGCCCTTCCCGCGGTTGTTGGGTGGTGACGGACGGAACGGTGCCGAGGCGGGCAGAACGGGAACAGGTCCTGGGCCCCGAGTGAGGCCAGCGGTGAGGAAGGTGGGGGTGCCGGAGAAGATTTGGGGGACGTAGGGATCGTTGGGCCCTGGGCGAGTAGAACGGCCGTTGAAACGCATGGCTCGCGGTCCGTTCGGTAGATTCGGGTTTGGCGGAAGGGAGTTGGGCGGTGGTGGTGGACGCTGTGGTGGAAGAGGCGGGCGAGAAGTTGGTGGAGGAGGTGGGAGGGTCGTCGGTGGAGGAGGTGGGGCGGACGCTGGCAGTGGAGGAGGAGGAGGAGGCGGTCGAGGTGGAAGGGGAGCGGAAGGCGGCGTGGGTGCCAGAGAGAAGCCTTGAGGCCGGGGTGGTAGGGTGGAGGGTCCGCGTGGTCGAGGTGCGTACAGCTCCTGGCGCCGCTGCAGGAGTCTGTTGTTGCTCTCGAACTGCTTCATGAGAACTGGACCCATCGACGGGCTTTCGCTCGAATCCTTAGCGCCCTCCGACACCGCTGGAGACCTAGTGGATCCATCCGACGGCTGAGAAGGTCGACTCGTCGAGGCGGAAGGAGGATCCGGCTTCTTTGGCTTCGGAGGTCTTCGCCTATCCATCTCCGCCTTGGCCGCCGCCTTCGTCTTGCTCTTGTCGCCATCCATCTCAACCTTCACCCCAATACCGTCCATCATCATCTTCGCACCGATTCTTGCCCCATTCCCCTTCGCGATGGCCTCGAGCGCCACGGCGTTCCCGTCCTGCGCCGTTCCCTTCCGCCGGTCGTGCTCGTACTTCTCCCTGACGGCCCGGTCCGCATCCGTCGAGCGGGCGACGTCGTTGACGTACCGGATCCAGCAAATGCCCAAACTGCCGCCCGTCTGCGAATCCATCTGGTTATCCAACGACTCAATCTTGCCGTAGTTGACGAAATGGCGGTGGAGCTGCTCGCCTGTCGTCGAGCCTGGGAAGCCGGAGACCATGATGGATGATGGGGGAGGTGGGGGAGGAGGACCAGTTGAGTTGCTGTCCCACTGTGGGAAAAGAAGAGCGTGAATCCGTATCAGCTTCCGTACTCTTGAGGCGAATGTATGCAAAACAAGGACAGCGCGTCCGGCCCGCCAAAATCTCATCAAGCAGCTAAAGGAGACTGACAGCATAAGTGACGGTAGATAGCTGAACGACAACCTTCTTCCTCCCTTTCGCACGTCGATTCTGACTATCCTGGTCCGTCGCTCGTCGGGGATCCGTCGGGGGCTCCTTCACGCCGGCTCCGTCATGCCGGTAAACAAGTTCCTTGCTCTTCTTAACCGGTGAGGGGTCGAGAACTGGATCGTACGTCGTCTTGTAGTCCTTCTTGCCCTTTGGCTTGTAGAAGTCTGCCGGCGGGGCGCGAGCATCCGGCGGGCGCTGGTCGCGTGAAGAAGACGACGGGGAACGCGACGTCGCGTGCGACGATTGAGCTTCCCCTCTAGAATCGTGAAACGGTTTTGATGGGTCGGAAGGCGGGGCGTGTTGCTCGGAGCTCGACCTGAACGCCTCCTGAGCGCGCGGCGGCAAGTGGTGATCGTGAGACGCGCTCGCGCGTCGAGGACCGGTGGGGATCGGGGTCGACGATGAGGACGGAAAGGTGTCTCGGTTGGTGGAGTTGTGAGGCGGGTGGTCGTGAATGCTCCGGCCGCCGTCGAAGGGAGGCGCTTCGGCGAGACGCGGTTTTTTCGACCGTGGCGACAAGTCGGCGCTGGTCGAGCGAGAACTAGGGGCGGAAGGGTGGAAGGGTGGGAGTGAGGATGTTGACGTCGAAGGAGAGCTTCGTATCGGTCCTGGAGGATGCGACGGGCGGGACGACGGCGGCGGCGATTGGTGTGATGGACGCGAGCCTGCAAGATCCACGGCAATCAGTAACTCAGGACTAGCCTGCAAGCTGAAACAGCAAGTGATAGTGCTCATCAAAGTACTTACCGGACTGGGACGAACCGGTTCTCGACATCTGGTGGTTCGCGTGGGACGGCGCGGCGGGCATGCGCGCGGAGGAGGACGATGACGAGCCCGGGCGATACGAGTCGTAGCGCTGGCCACTATTCGATGTCGCATGGAACGACCTGTTGTGGTGGTGGTCGTACTCACGGCTCGTCGAGCCCGACGGGCCTCGCGGACCGGACATGGCTCGCGATGCTCAAAACAACGAGAGCGTTCGCGCTGGGGCGGGCGGAAGGCGACAAGGAGCTACTCGAGAGAGCGCCTGCCCTCGTAGTCGGCTGGCTGACCAACAAGCGAGCAACAGAGGATTGGCCGAATCGTGCAAGATTGGCGAGGGCGGCGGCGCGAGAGAGGGGGGGACGGGGCGTGGGAGGAGCGAGACCCGCGCGAGCTCCAAGTCGTCGACGTCGCTCAGCCTTTCGCCACAACTTTGCATATTTTCTGTCACAACTATCGACGCTAATCTGAATGGACGGCAATATGAACGGATATCAGGTCAAGGGATCATCAGCCAGAGTGCGTCTTCTCTGCCTTTGTTGATCTCACGGACGAGGTGCCGCAACCCTTTGAGGCTATCAGCGGGCCTCCTGTGAAGTTCACTCCAGAGCAACTTCATCTTAAGAGCTGCAGAACCCTCTCCGACCCATCGGCGCCCTTCAGAAAGACTCTCAAGCAAACGCGGTACCGCGCCGTCGGCGTCGCGTCAAGGGGCAGATCGAGGATGAAGTGATGCACTCTACCCTGGAGACGATCCCGAGCTTCTTTCAAAGATACGATGAGACTTCTACTGGTTCAGCTTCGCGACAAGTCGTTCCTTTCATCTCTCCCCGCCTCGCACCTCTCTGCCCGCCCACCCAACCGACGACGCACAAACAACAACCCAACTCCTCACAACGCTTCATTCTAAAATGTCTGCTCCACCCTTCGCCACTTCTAAAGGACCGGTATGGGCAAGCACCTCGGTTACTCTACACTTTCTTCGGCCGAGACACCGTCACTGCTTTGGAGGGGAGGTGGACCTCTGCCGCGTTAGGTCGCTGGAAGGCAGGGTGGCGCTACAAGGATCAGGTGCGCCGGAAGGTAGTTGAGTGTCTTGCATGTCAGGACAACGAGGGGATTGGCAACGCTACTGGGCAGTGTCGAGGGTGCGGTCTCGGCTCTCAGGAGGTTGAGCTGGTGCGGCAGGGGATCATATCTCTGGGGCTATGTATGGCGCCGTTGCCTCTTGTTGAATCGAGAAGCCTGTGTGTGGTACGAGCCCTTCGACATGGGCAGTTTCGTGAGCATTAGGCCCGATCGCCCAAGAGGCCACGTGGTTTTCACTACTCGTCCGCTGAGCAGCACTGCTCCTGGTTTCCCCCTTCTATGCGAGGCATGGTCGGAAGAGAATTGACCACAACTGCTCGGACAGCCTCAGAAAGTAAACAAAGGAAAAGAAGATCGATTCAGGGGTCGCGCACCACACCCGGCAACCTCGCTGGACGAGAAAAGCGACGTCGGCAATCAACTCCACAACTCCCCAGACCCGCTGGACCCGTGGCCCCAGGGCGAGCAGGCCGAGCCAGACCAGTCAAAAGTTGACTATAATTCGAGCACAACAACGCCCACGCACAGTCACCTCCCCTCCAGCCGCTGGCTGCCCGCCCCCCGCTCCGCCGCCCTCCCCGATCTCCGCCTTCGCTCCCAGCCAGCAGTCGCCCTCGAGTTCCGCTCGTCATGTCGCGCTTCCCCCCGCCTTTCGCCTCGACAGTGCTCCTAGCACCTCTCGCCAACCCTCCCGACACGTCACCGGATGCGTACGCCTCCTCCTCCGACTCGTCGCGGAAACGACCCGAGTTTGAGAACGACGACCAGGACGGCGGCGGAAGCTCGGACGGCGAAAGCGAGCAGGGGAGAGCTGGAGATCCTTCGGAGAACGGGGCAGGTCCTTCGACTGCGACGAAGCCCAAGGCGACTCGAGCGTCGGCAGCTTGTAGTAAGTTGGATTGTGCCGTGTCGCCGTTGGCCGCCCCCGGGAAGCGAAGGACCCGGAGTGAACGCTCAGCGATTGTGAGCTGACATAGTTCTACTTACACAGCCGGCTGTCGCAAGATCAAAAGCAAATGTGTTGGTGGAGATCCTTGTGAGCGGTGCAGGGCCACCGGGGCAGAGGTACGCTCTCGAATCAGCTCAAGACATGGCGGCGCTCAACTGAGCTTCGGACATTCGTGTAGTGCATCTTCCTCAAGTCGAATCGCGGGCGTCGTCCAGGAAAGAGGATTAAGATGGATCCTAAGCCGGTTTGTCCTTGCTTCTTTCCCCATGTGAGCTTTCTGGCAGCTCACAGTCAATGGCACTAGATGGTACCGCCGGACTCGTCGCTGCACGCTGCGTTCCAGTCGCTCTCTCAGGCGGACATGGTGGCGTCGGGTGGAGGAGGTTTGTCGCTTTTCCGCCAGCCTGGGCCTCCGAGCCAGGCGTCGGCGTCACCTCCCGTGCTGCTGCCTGGCGACCTTGCAGCCAACATGACGATGCCACCACCCCTTCCTCGACGGGAAGATGCGAAACTGCATTCGTTACCAGACAACTCGTTGAACCCGTGCGTCAATCAAGCTCATTCGATTTAATGCCTCGAACCTCTCGAGCTCAATTGATCTTTGCTGGGATTCAGGTTAGGCTTGCTTGCCGAGTGAGTGGCCACGTAGACATTTTTGAGCAACGACGTCCACTCACACGATTCCACCTTCAGGGCATCACTCTCTCGAAAACCTCCGAACTTCGACACCGACTTTATCGGCACTCCTAGTGGGGAAGCAGGAGGGCAGGACCCATCTGACCCCGAAAACGTGGCTTCAGCAAGGGGTATCGCCGACGACAAGTACTTCAAACCTGGGCCTATGAATAGTGAGTTCTCCTCTCCCTATTGCTTGACACTAATTATGAAGCTGACATTTTGTTGATCTAGTTCTGCCGATTCGGCGGCAAGTCTTCGTCGAGCAGGTTCCCTCGGAGCTGTTAAGCGCCAACATCATCTCCACTGAGGAGGTCAAGGACCTCTTTGAGCTGTACTATACACATCTTCATGTGAGTGGGAACCTTATGGTTGAGGTTTTCAACCATCTGACCTTCGTCTTTTCTAGCGACACTATCCTGTATTGGATCCAGCACTCCACACGCCGGAGACGACGCTTGCTCGCTCACCGTTCCTCTTCACCACAAGTGAGGGCTGACCACGGCTTGTCGTTTAGATCTGAGCTAACGATCTTTTTTTGAATAAGTATGCACCGTCGCCTCTCGTTTCTACCGCAAGGGATCTCCAGGCCTTTACAAACGCTGTCTTTCCGTGACGAAGCGAGCGGCGTTCGCCTTCATGGCTCGTGGCTGGAAGTCGCCCGAAGTCGCGCAAGGATTCATGATCCTCAGCAAATGGAATCAACCAGCAGAGAGGTTCGAGGAGGAGATCACTTGTGAGTGCTCGGCCCTCTCAACACGTGGCGACTTTTGCGTCGCTGGTTGACTGACGTGAATCCCCGGCTCAGATCAACTCGTAGGGATCGGCATTCGGCTAGCCATGGATTTGGGTCTTCATCGAAAGACACCGGCATTGAGTTCCGAAGGCATTTCGGAGGAAGCGAAGCGAGAGTTCGATGTCGAGGTGCACAACCGCGAGCGATTGTGGCTGCTGCTGTTCGTCAGTGATCGCTCTCTGTCGATCCAGATGGGGAAGCCGCATTTCATTGATCGGGAGGGACCGTTGATCGGTGCGTTCTGCCCGTGAAGGGAAAGAGCAAGAAACACTGACGTGGACAGCTGGTCGCAGAAACGGCGAAGCATTGGTGGAAGCAGCCTGGGAGCCAACCTCTGGTACGTTCATCCTGTTTTGTCCGTGCTGCCAGATTGAACTGAGGCGTCTGTTGATGGTTTAGGATCGCAACCTTGCTGGGATGGTGGAACTCCATCGAATCGTCCTGCGGATGGTGCAAGTTCTATATTCAGAAGACGACGGTCCAACGGGGCTCAAGAAGTCGCTTGATTAGTGAGTCTCGTTCTTTTCGTTCTGGGCTGGTTGAACTCAACTAAATTCTGGTTCATTCGCAGCACTATCATGATCGAGATGTTTTCCGGCCTGCTCGACCAGTGGAGCGAGACGTGGCAAAGTCCCGGCGACGACACATTCCCCACCGAGCTGGGCACGCCAGGCTTCCATTCACCCGACTTTTACCTCGCATACTATCGCCTACTGTTGTACTCCTTTGGCGTCCAGTACTCTCTCCAAAGTTCGGACCACTCCCTCGACCTTCCGTCTTACGTCTACAGATGCTTTGAATCGGCATCGACCGTACTAGGTGAGCAGCTCAATCTTGCTTGGGTCTGCACCCGCCCGAGACACTAATGCTGGGTTTCCATCAGAAATTACTAGAGGGTGGCACTCTCTCGGCTGGCTCACGTACGGCATTGATCCGAGTAAGCCTCCTCTCCTGCCGTCCATCAGCCGGGCTGACGTGTAGTCCCCCTTGGCAGTTTACGTCTCCGTCTCCTACGCCTGCACTTTCCTCCTCAGTTGCGTCGATTCTCACCTGAACATGACATCTGCTAACCTTTTTCTCCCATCAGAACTGAGCTCTCCGGCATTCAACCACATCATCCCAAGTCAGAAAGTCGTCACGCTCGCCGCCCAAGGCGCCGACATGCTAGCGACGTGTGCATTCGATTCCACACACACTCCAGCACTCTGTGAGTCGCTCCCTCCACACTCCGTCTGATCCCTCGCTGACATCCTCCCCAGATGCGACCTTCATCCGAGCGTTGCTGAAGAACCGGATGGACGCTTCGACGACTCGCCCTTCCTCGCCAGAGCCTCACCAGTCCCAACCGCACGCTGCTGCGCCGCCCGCCGATCCTGGACCTTTCCTCTGGGACACGCTGGCGGCCTCAGCTCCGACCCACGACGCTCTAGATGGAGCTGCGATTGATGTCCTCACTTCGAATCAGGACTTCTGGAACAACGTAGGTTTTCCTTCCTTTACTCGCGGTCCGTCGAGGAGTTGCGCTGACTTTCCCGGCTATCCAAACGCAACCACAGATGCTCTTCCCAGGATTTGGCGGATCACAAGTCTCTTTGTCGGGAGGGAACGGCATGGTGGCGGCGAACGATCCTGCCGATCCGACGGCCTATGCTTTCCTCTTGTCCCGTCCCAGCTCTCCTCACCAAGAAGAGACGTGGACGTTTTGATCAAGTCGAGATACCATAGATGCAACTGTGCTTTATTTATACAATCTAACTGATGCGATACGTTATGGTGATTTGTTGCTCAACCAGTGGCCACGCATTTGGCGAGGGTCTCGAGCTGGTCTAAGATCTCCTGAACAAGCGCAGGCTCGACGCACACGTCGTCCGCGCCGAGACAGACGGTGATGCGTTGGTCCCACGTAAAGACCTCCATGAAGATCCCTTCGCCCCTGTGGAGTCGAGTACCGATCATGGTGTCGGAAAGACGGATTGTCGAGGGCGTGTTGGACGATGTGGGGACGTTGAAAGTCGTGGGTAGGACACGATCGAGGTCGCCGACCACTGGGATTTGATGAAAGTCAATCAGTTGAGACCATGTCGCTCAAGGAGATATCAAACTCACTACTGCAGGTGATGGCTCCTTTCGGTTCCTTTATGGGATAGTCTTCTACTCCAAGCCGCATGCTGGAAACGACGAGAGAAATCAGCCCGAGATGATGAGGAAGGCTAACAACGTGGCAGCTCACTGAAGACGATCCATGCTGAAAAAAAGACAGCAGCTTAGAGTTGGAATGAGAACAGACGAGAGAAGAAAGCGACAAACTTGTGAAAATGGTTGTGAGCGTGAAACTGACCCCTCGAGGTCGCATCCGGTGCGAACCTCTTCGCAAACTGCCTCGTTGCCAACCTCGCACCATGTACCGCACTCCACTTGAGCTTCTCGACGTCATCCACCGACTGTGGCAAGTTGGGGAAAACGAGGTACCCGAAGTTGATGCGTAACGCGAGGTCCGTCTCGATGGGCGAGACGGCGGGGTCGAGGAAACGTCGGATGGAGATAGGGAACGAGATGATGACGGGGGTGTAGGGTGCGGAGGGGTGAATTTTGGAGAGGATGTTGGACATGGCGATCGACAAGAGGCCGTATAGGAGAAGGCCTTAGGAGGAATTGTCAGTGGAACGGCGGAGAGAGCGGAATGGCAATAAACTCACTCGGGCTAACTTGGCTCTCTTTCGAAACGCGAAGGAAGGCCGCACTCTCGTAGGGCGAGAAAGTCCGCTTGAACCATATGGTATTTGGCTCTCCTGCTGGGCCGTCTGGAGGAGTTTGTCGAGGGAGCAGAAGCGACGGCGGTTGACTGCCGTATCTACGATCGAGGAGGATTCGGGAGATGGCCCAAAACCATCGTTGACGAGCGAGGTTCGATGATGCGAGCTCCGTTGGTGGTGGCGGAGCAACGTCGGATGTAGACGAAGGAGGAATGGAGAGCGGGATGGAGGGGTAGAGGTCCTCCGTCGCGAGCGGTAGTCCAACGAGAGGATCGTCGACGGTGGGTGCTACCCGCCACGTGTTCAACAAGGAAGCGTCGGGAGGCGGACTAACGAGGTTGGCGTCGGAGAGAAAGTTGTCGAGAGTTTGGTATGTTGGTATATTGGAGGGCGATGGAAGGGAAGGGTCTTGGACAAGGGTGAGGAGATCACCAACGAGTCGAAACATCGAGAGAGCGTCGGCGATCTTGTTCAAGAGAGATCAGAAAAATGCTCAAAGTCTCTAAAAAATCCCAACTCACGGTATGAGATAAACAAATGCACAGTCCATGCTCAAGATTGGGACCTTTGAAAACCAACAACCGCGACAGAGCGTGTTCTTGCGAGAGGAACGCACGCGGGCCCTTGACGACCTTGCTCGCAATGACCTGCTCCTCGTCGGCCTTGCTGGCGAGAATGAGAGTCGCAATTGCTTGCTGGTACGCCGTTTCTGGTGAGGACGGCGGCGTGTATCGAAACTCTCGAGGGAGCGGGAGGTGGTGCTTGTCGGCCGAGTCATGGACGACGAACGCGAGGGACGGGTGCATGCTCCGCAACGCAGCCCAGGCGAGAGGCAGCCGTGCAAAGAATGCATCGTTCGCTTCTTCTGAGCTCAAGCTGAGCTGGAACCGGGTAAAGCAGTCGGACTGGCCGCCGCGTTGCCCGCTAAAGTCGAACCGCGCCTCCAACGCTCCGAGCTGTCGCGAATAGTATTCGTCCTGTGGTCGTTTCCTCCAGGCTGAACCTGGTCTGTAGCTCCGTAGGTGCGGAAATGCGACTGAATCCATGTTGAAGAGTCGAGCACGATGTGGTTGCTCATCAAGGCGCGTCGCCGTCGGCCGACCAGTGTGAACTGGCCCCGGGATCGCGTAGTTGCGTCCGCTGTCCAGGCTTCGAAGCGGGGCCAGGAGCGTGGCACAGCGCCTTTCGTCTCTGGTCTGGCGATACCGCGGTGTGCCTGTCCCGCCAGCAGCTCAGGGACCTCCAGACGTCCATTCTGCACACTTCACACTACTTTACTTTCATCACATACCTCCACCAACCCACGGCAAGCTCAACTCTCCGCGCCCAGCCACTCTCGCCTGCTCGATGTCGCCGTCGGACGGGGAAGGCGACGACACTCACCTCGCAGACGCCGCCGCTGCTCGAGGCCGGCAAGAGTCCGTCTCGTCAGAATTCGACGAGTTTGAGACTCCCGAGTCGCCAGACCCAGACGATGCTCAGGAGGATGCCGTGTTTGAGGAGGCGGACGATGGCAGCGCGCCACCGCCGGAGGGCGACGACGGCGAGCACAAGGACGACGACGAGCTCGCTCGCACGCCCAAGCTCACCGCCAAGACCCTAGACGGCGACGAGCCACCACCAGCGACGACGGACAAGCCAACAGCGGCCGACGACAACCGCACGCTCGCCGCGCTGGCAGCATCAGACGCGGTATCGTCAGACCCCAACTCGCCGTCGTTCATCCTCGTGGCCGCGCTCCGCTCCCAGATCACAGACCTCACCTCCCAGGTCACCTCTCTCAACTCCAAGCTCGTATCGTCGTACACCCGCACCGGCGACCTCGAGGACGACTTGCACGATCGCATCCAGCAGGGCACCAAGCTCAGCGCGCGCGTCAAGGAGCTCGAGCAGGACAAGGTCAAGTGGGAGAAGGAGATTGAAAAGGGAGGATGGGTCGAACGGGTACGTTGCATTCTCTATTGGTTTGGAGGGAGCCACAGCAGCTGACGTTGTCCGCCCCGCCACTCTCGTGTTGCTGCCCCCTCGTGCCACGTACCCACCTCCTCCAGAACCACGTCCAAAGCGAGATGCAGCGTCTCATGTACAAGGTCATGGAGGAGACCAAGTCTCGCGAGACTGCCGTCCAGGCGCACGACAAGCTCGAGACCGAGATCGAGAATCTCACGTCGTCGCTCTTCTCAGAGGCGAACAAGATGGTCGCCGTCGAGCGCTTCGCTCGAGCCAGGGCCGAGGAGAAGATGACGTCTTTAGAGGAGAGTAATGCGGACATGACGGGCTTGTTTGAGGAGCTTCAGGATGGTTTGCGGGAGAAGGTGGAGCTGCTGGAAGCCAAGGAAGCGGAGGTCGCAACGCTGAGACGGAGACTTGCCGAGGCCGGACTCGAGGATGATGGTGATGGTGAGCCAAAGGAGAAGTCGCATGACGGCGGCGAGGAGGGCGCCGTGTTTTCGGACGGAAAGACGATCACCAAGGACCTGGCGCCCAACAGCTTCGTCACCCCAACACGCCCTACCCTCTCACGCCAAGGATCGCGCTCCTTCCTCCAGACTCGAGCGGTACCCCCCCAACTCATTACTTCTGTCCTTCCCTACAACGAGTTCGTCTCCTTCGTCACCTACCTCCGACAGCTCCGCGTCACCGTCCTCGCTCGCCCACCGCCAGAGCAGCACAGCTACCAGTACCAAACGCCGTACCACCCCGCCGGCTCCCGGTCGTTCGGAGGAGGCGTACCCACGCCCTCAAACATCGGAGTCGTCGCGCCGCCAGTAGCGACTCCCGCGCAGCTCCTCTCGACCCACCTCCCCCTCTCGTCCCACCTCTCCCAACCCTTCATGAGGCGCTGCGTCGAGGAAGACTCGGACCCGTCCCTCCGCCTCGACATCGCACCAGGACTGGGCTTCCTCTCTCGCCGTACCGTCGGTACCGCCATCCTCGATGGAACTCTTCTCATCGAGCCAGTCTTCTCAGGCTCGACGCTGCCCAGTGCCACGTGTGCGCTCTGTGGTTGCGGACTCGAGAAGTGGTGGGCCGGAGAGCTTCCACCAGCGTCGAACACGACTGCTGCGACGGCCAAGAACGTGAACCAGACGATGAGGAAGGTCCTCGGTGGAGGAGGTTGGGGTTTCGGACGATCGACTCCGCCATCAACGCCGCCAGCCGTTACGCCTCAGCACAACTCGCCGCCTACGCCTACCGAAACAGGCTTCACCCTCCCAGTCCTCCCAGGCCAGCAGATTCACATCTTTCGCATCAACGACACCTCCTCCTCGCGATACGCCATCTGCCCCAACTACTGTCTTCCGAGGTTGCGCGCCGTGTGCGAGTTCTGGACGTACATCCGCGCGATGGAGCGAGGGTTGCTCCTAGAGGAGGGGTTCCACTTTGTTGGGGGTCGTGGTGTGAATGGTGCGCTGGGAGGATCGGACAGCAGGAGCACGTCGACGAGCAGCCTTCAGGCGGGCAAGAGCAAGACGAGTTTGTTCGCGGAGAAGTCGGTCGATAACCTTGGGTTGGCACCGGCTGATCGCAAGGTCGTTGAGATTGTGAAGGATCAGGGAGAAGATGGTCAGATTGTTAAAGTTGTATTGACGGAGGATCCGGATGAGAAGAAGGAGGAGGAAGTGAAGGAAGAGAAGGGAGAGGAGGGAGAGTCCAATGGCACGGAGGAGAAGAAAGACGAGGAGACGAAAGAAGAGTCGAAGGACGAGGAGAAGGTTGAGGAAGTGAAGGATGAAGAGAAGAAGGAGGATGTATCTGAGGAGAAGAAGGAGGATGTCTCTGAGGAGAAGAAGGAGGAGAAGAGCGAGGACGCCCCTGTCAAGCCCGCCGTCCCCGCCATCGCGACCTCGCCCATGAGCCGCTCCGGTTCGCTCAACAAGCCTCCAGTCCCCAAGCGCTCCGGCGCTCGTCCCACCACCCCAGTCCTCGGCAGCGGCGAGTTCGCTCCCTCCACGACTCCGGCCGCGAACGCCGCCGCCGGAACACCACCCAAGGTCCCACCTCGTCATCAGACGTCCGTGCCGCTCTCGCCCACGGGTCCGCCCAAATCGGTCAGCGCTGGCGCGAAGGCTTCGGAACTCGGTGGAACGGTCGATGCGATGGAGATTGTTGGAGGTGCGACTGGATGGGAGGATAGGTGTTGGGCGGAGGTCGTGCGTCTCAAGGAGGCAGTCTTCTGGAGCAGGATGGCGCGCGAGCAGCCAGCGGCGGAGTAAAGTGAGCCTTATCTTTAGTGTCTTCTCTTCCTTTTCTTTGCTGATTGTTTGCTTTGCAGATACGTTCTTAGACCATATAATCTTCGTGTAGTTAAGCAGTACTGCAACCAGGGGTTGTGCCACGTCATGTGGGGTTCGCGCTCGTTGTTGCGCTGGTGTCAACTAGCAGCAAATAAAAGGCCAGCTCTCGATAAGGGACTGCGCACAAGAACGCGATCGTGCTTCGTGACAATCAGTTTAAGCTCTCTTTCGCAGAGAATGACCTTGTCGCATACCCGGCGACTTGACCGTCTCGATAGATGCGATAAGTGCCCAGCTCGAGCTCTAATCAGTAACATAGTTCCTTGATCTAAACATCTCATCAAATTGCAAGTTCGGCGCCAAATTCACAAACAAACAAACAAAGCTACACGTCGTTCCCGCTCCCCACCCTCACTTGCCCAACCTCTTCCTTAACGCTTCCTGCTCCTTTCTGCAATCAGAGAAGAGTGCGCGTCAGTCACACTAGGATCTCAGGAGAAGCGTGCTAAAAGTCCCACCTTCTCTTCTTGTATTTGTGCTTCTTGCTAAAACGCGAGAACGTGGCGACGATCAGCTCTCATCCGACATCTACCTCCAAGGAACAACTGCACACTCACATCTTCTTGATCCTCTTCCTCTTGACCGAGTCCATCCTCACTACCTGCCTCATCGCCTTCAGCGCCTCCTGCTCGTCCGCGAACCCCATCCGATTCAGGATGCCCAACTCGGCCTGGTGCTCGTCGAGGTAATCCAAGTCCACCATCTCGGCCGGCAGGAACGGTGACGCTCCATCAAGCCCAGCATCGATCGTCTCCCATCCCTTCTCCTCGCTCCACATCCTCACCTCACCGCGCTGCCTCTTCTCCATGAACGCTCGCCTCGGCTTGACCTCCTCCTGCTGAACCTCCTCGCCGCTGTACGCTCTCGCCGCGCCCGCGAGTTTCTCCGAGACGGTGTTGGCGTAGTCGGCGAACGACTTGTAATGCTGAGTGAGGAGTGCGTCGGTGAGGTATCGGTCGGCGACTTGGGAGGATTCGACGGGCGTGAGCGGGTCGAGGTAGAGCATGTTGAAGGCGTCGTTGAGTTGGTTCTCTGGATCCGAGGGTTTGGAGGCAGACGAGGGGAAAGGTTGGAGGAAGGAGAGGTCGGAGAGGTTCTGAGGGGACAGAGTCGTAGGTGCTGGCTCGGGTTTCGGCGCTGGTGGTGTCGGAGGTGTCGGAACCGTGAACGGCGGTCGAGCAGCAAGGTAGCGACTGACATGCGGCCTCAGCGCCGTACCCTCCGGCTCGCCTATCAGCCACGCCTCGTACGGATCGACATGCACACCCTCCTCGTAGTCCCTCTCGGCAGCCTCGAGCTCCTTCTCCTCGTGCGCGGCGAGCTCCTCGTCTGCGAGGTCAAACTCGTCGCTCGCGCCCGCTCTATCTATCACGTTCCGCAGAGGCTCGGTCGCGTTGCTCGCTGAGAGCGTGGTGATGTACGACGGGCCCATGGGCGTGCCCTCCGCATCGAGATCGACGACCTCGACGAGCTCCTCGCCGTCTGCAGAGTGACCGACGTCGCGCTCGCTGTCGACGATGGCGGAGAGGCTGCTTTCCGGTGCGCGGAGGGTGGACACGGGTGCGACGGAGCGGCGGAGCGGGATCTTGATGGGGAGCTCGAGAAGTGGTCGGTGCAAGGCGAAGAACTGGTCGATCGAGATGAGCGGGGAGGTGATGTGGGTGAGCGTCGGGGCGAGCGGCGTCGCCTTCTTCGGCGCTGACGGCGTCGGAGCTGGTGTCGGTGCTATTGAGGAGGAGGGTTTCTTCGATGTTGATGCTGAAGTTGATGGTGTTGGCGCTGTCGATGTCGATGGTCTGGGGGTGGAAGTGGCGGTGAGCGGCGAGGAGGGTTTGAAGCGCGGCGGTCCGCCATTGTTGGCGCCGTTGTTCGAGTTGTTCGAGTTGAAGGAGAACGATCTTCTCGTTGACGATGGCGAGGGGTAGTTGTGCGAGAAGAACGAGAGCGCCGGCGAGCGAGTCGGCAGGCGCACCATGGCGACCTGTGCTATCTACACGAGCGTCCGAGTTTGCTGCTGCTGAGGGGGCGACGGACGGATGGTGGACGAGTGCTGACTGGCCGGGTATCTTGCTCTATCTCGTGCTGACCCAGTCGTGGGTATTTGGTGGTATCTCGACTCGGTTCGCGGCGAACAACGAAGCGATCAACAACCGCGCACGCGCTTGACTTGACGCCGCCAGGATTGGGTCAAGAGCCTGTTGCCTTTGAGGGCCGAGTACACGTGTCTTGTTTACTTTCGTCCCTCCTCGACCCTTGCGATTCATTATAACCAAGACATACAACCAAAAGTCTGAAAGAACTCTAACCAGGGAGATGGATTACATTCGCGGATGCTTACTGCTTCGGAACACGTTTGGTCCCAGTTCAAGAGCGTGGCTCGTTGAATTTTTGGCAAGATTCGATGACAATAGCATGATCCACTAATTGTGATTACAACAGTCAGTTATGGCAGTCATCCAATCACGAAAGCAGCTCACGAACGCCGACGGAAAGCATTTGAGCGGGGTTGGTGAGCCAGCAGGCGGGTCCGTGGGGGGTTGCCTAAACCTGCCGGGGCTGACACAAGGCTGCCGTAACCCGCCAAGTCAGCGCGCGCGCGGTCTTTTAAGCTGACCCCCGCCCGCCCTTCGTCCCTTGCTCTCCTTCCTCTACCTCACCCTCAGAACTCTTCATTCTACAAAAATGTACACACTTCTTCCACTATCTTCCCTCTGCCCGGCACCGTTACTGACCCAATCTCCTCCTACTGCTCCTCACCACACCTCGTCGCCCCGCCTCGAAACGTGTTGTTCATCGACTTTCCCACGCGTCGTTTCGCTCCCTCCCGCCTCCAAACTCGCCTATTCGTGCACCAATCATGCAGGGTCGCTGCCAAGATCGCTGTCATCTGTAAGGCTTCTCCTATACAGCGAGCATCGCGCCGTCGTTGGGCTACCGATGACCGAACACCGTGTTGACCCGTCCGCGCGCACAGACTCGTCCACCTACGGCCACATCCGCACCGTGAGTCCCCTCCAGCCTTGCTCCAAGCTCTGAAGCTGATGATTCTGCTTCCAGGTCGCGGAGAAGATCGCCGAGTCGGCCAAGGAGGCTGGCGCTGAGGTGACCGTCTACCAGGTGAGCGCGCGGTTCTGTCCCGGGGAGTTCGCACGCACGGCGGAAAACCAGATGGATCGGGCCCGCATCTGTAGGATGTTTGCTGGGAGAAGCGAACGTGGGAAGATGGTTGGAGGTTTCCCAACGCACGTTGCTGACTGGCACCTCTGTTTTTCGCGCACTCGTCCAGTTCCCCGAGATCCTCTCGCCCGAGGTCTTGGCCAAGATGCACGCTGCCCCCAAGGCCGACTACCCTACCATCACCCCCGATGACTTGAAGAACTTCGACGGCTTCCTCTTCGGTATTCCTACCCGTTACGGCCGCGCTGTCGCCTGCGCCTCCGCGTTCTTCGACGCTACCGGTGGCCTCTGGTGAGCGCTGTTGATCGACTGCTTTGGTGAGCGACAGCTAAGATGAACGATGTGAACAGGGGCACTGGTGCCCTCGTCGGCAAGTTCGCCGGTATCTTCGCCTCGTCCGCTTCCCAGCACGGTGGACAGGAGTGAGTTCCTATTGTTGCTGTTGATGCGGGCCAGCTTTCTAACTCTTAACATCAGGACCACCGCTCTTACCACCCTCCCCTTCCTCGCCCACCACGGTATCGCCTATGTTCCTATTGGCTTCGCTGCTCCCCAGCTCACCGAGTGAGTTCGGCCTCCGCTTCGTCCTGCGTGCCAGGGATGCTGATTCCAGTATTCTTCCACCAGCAACTCCGAGATCGTCGCTGGCTCCGCCTACGGTGCCGGTTCCATCGCTGGTGGTGATGGCTCCCGCGGCGTCACCGAGAAGGAGCTCGCCGTCGCCGCCTACCAGGGCAAGTCGTTCGCCGAGTTCGTTGGCACCTTCGTTGCCGGCAAGGCCGCCAAGTAAGGACCCTCCTAGCCTCTCCACCCTCCCTCTTTATACATACAGACAGTTTTCGAGCCCTTTTGGGAGGTTGCGGACGGGTGGTGGTGGGTGGATGATAAAAGCTGCGTAGTAGCCTTTTTGACATTCCCAATTTAAGAAAAAACACTTAAACCCATCACACTCCCATCCGCTACCCTCAAGGGCTCGTTCTGTCTTTGCTTGAGCCGAGGGCTGACCTCGCTCTTCTCTCCTTGTCCCTTCCTACCCACACAGGGCCGCCGCCGCCGCCGGTGCCGAAGTCCCCGTCGCGACCGCGTCGCCCACCGAGACGACCGAGCCAGAGAAGGCCGCTCCCTCCGCCGAGACTCCAGCCGTCGCTGCTCCTGCTGCCGCCGCCGCGACCGAGAAGCCCGCCGCGGCCGCTCCCACTCCTGCGACTCAGACGCCCGCTCCTGCGAAGACCACGTCGGCGCCCGCGAAGAAGTCGTCGGGTGGAGGGTTCTTCTGCTGTGGTGGGAAGTCTGAGAACTACGATTCTTAAGAGGGATATGAGGGACACTGAGGGTGTCTGCTGAAGGGAATTGGACTTGCTTAATACATACCATTGCTTAATCCTTTCTCATGTGGAGAGCGGGGTTGGGACGGAGTGGAGCTGGTCTAGGGACCAAAGCGAAGGCGCGGCGCTCAGAAGGAACTCACTCCCCGGCAAATGAACAATCTCGACAACCCCTTCTCGTTCGTCCATCACTGATGGCCGGGTCTCCCGCCCCTCCCTCAGACTGTGCACCAGTCGCTCCTGGCGCCTCCTCCTCAGATGAGGCTGTGCTCGACCTCGCTGCGGGAATTCCAGCTCGGTTGTCCGAGCAGCAGCTCGCAAAGTCGGTTCAGCAGATCAATCAGTGGCTGATGAAGACTCACCTCTTTCTTTATTGTTGAACCTCAGGTTGGACGGATGAGAACGGTGAGACTCGAAGAGTAGGAAGATGGGAAGATGTCCTCCGCAATGTTGGAAGCTCGACACTGCGGCGGGGGAGGCGTCCAAAATTAAACGTGAAAAGGTCTCAGAAACGGAGGACTGGTACCACTGATCTTGACTAGCCATTGTGCGTTGAAGGACTGGTTTGGTATGGGATTTGGTCCGTTTCCAGTGGCTCATGAACCCTGGAGACTGCACCACGTGGACACTCATCGGGTCCTGTTTGGTGACATAACCGGGCGTCCGAAGGCGCCTTGGAGCATAGAAAGGTGTGCTACAACCATCTGTAGGCGGCAGTGCTGACGAAACGGAGTAGCCCTGCCCGCGGATGAACAGGAGGGCGCACGGTTTACTGCGAAGGAGGAGGCTCGGCGACGACGCGCGCACACGACCGGCCGACGCCCCTGTTTTCTCGCCTTCCTCCTTCCTCCTCCTGCCATAGCTATCACTGTTTACCTGTGTGGTTGCTGGATCTACCCGCATATGCACCTCCCTCGACTGCCTTCGCCGGGCTCGTCCTTGCACCACCTCCTCGCCGTTCCTCGCCTGCTCGAGAGCCTGCTCTCGTTCCTCGTCGCCGTCTTCCTCCACTGCCGCCAGGTGCTGTTGAACGGCGCCTCGGTCTGGGAGAGAATATGGAGTGTCGTCGGTGAGTTTCCCTTATTCTTGTCGCTTGAGTGGGAGCAGAAGAAGCAGGGTCAGCGAGCTGACAGCCTGTACGCCGCTCTCGTTGCTCGCCTACCAGTCGGCGCGTTCCCTCCCATTCTCTGGACGTTTCTGTTCAAGTGAGCTCACCTCGAGCCTCTAGCTGCATTAATCCAGCTAACCAAGCATGAATCATAGGAAAGCAAAGGACATCCCCGACCAAATCCGGCCGAAAGTGAGCTCACCACCCAGCGGGTCCCTCGGTGTAGAGTACGCGAGCTCACGCGACTTGGCACCCTTCCAGATCCACATCGACCTCCTCCCTCGCCTCAACGAGCTCCTCCTCCAACCATTCACTCTCGTACTCCTCACCTTCTCGCTCATACCTCTCGCGCGTTACCTCGACCACGGCGGAGCATCGGGCATGGTCAAGGACAACGACGACCCGGAGCGCGCGGAGTACGACCGGAAGCGGTGGAGGGCGTTCGCCATCGCGCTGCTGGCAGCGCCGACTTTGCTCGGGATGATGGACTACTTGGGGAAGCTTGAGATCGTGCGTCGTCTTTCCGTCTCTTCGCTCCGTCGCGCCTCGGACGGAGACTAAAGCTGAAACTCGGCCCTCGCGGACTTCCCCTGTCACAGAGACCCTGGCTCGATCTCTGGGCGTTCGCATCGTACGGCGCTCTCCATTTCGCTTCGCCTATCATCATGGGATGGTGGTGCTGGGGATTCGTGAGTCTTATCTCCTTGAGCGCCGAGCTGTCGGAGGAAGCGGGAACTACGCTTGCAGGGGGACGCTGACCCGACGACCGAGGCAGGGCTCGCAAGGCAGTGCGATGAGCTTTGGCTGGTGTTTGGGAATACAGAACATTTGTGGACTCGCAAGTGAGTTTGTCTTCTCTTGGTTGTGGTGAACGCGGATGTCGGCCTCGGAGGAACTGGCTGGGGAACGGCGGAGTCCGAGAGGAGGGCACAGGTGGTGGTCTCGGATGAGGACGCGCTCAACGGCTGACAGCGGTCGGGTCTTTATCGTTCCCGAGGTTTTAAGGCTTGTCGTAGACTATCAGGAAATTGGTGAGGACGCGCACGGTCGCTGATACCCTTGCAAACCCCTGTAGCTCATCTCGCATTTCCGAACGCCGCTCCCTGGTTCTATGATCTCTTCGGGGCGGACGCTGCTCAGCCTGACGTAAGTTATCCTCCACTCATTGTTGATTCATAATGATGGACGAATTTGCCTTACCCTTCCTTGACTGGAAGGGTATGAGTCTTTCGCTTCAATGGGGCGCGGTACCCAGTCGGACAAAGCTGACGCTCCGTTCTTTCGGTGGCGCACAGTACTCCTACTTGGGCAACCCCGCTGGGCTGATCCGCGTAGATGCTATTCTTGGAACGTCGAGTGAGTCTCGCCGTCTTCATTTCGCGCGAAGTGCGAGGCGAGGAGCGAGGCGAGCAATGCGCAACCCTCGGCCAGCGGACAAGGCCCGAGCCTGACTGACCGGACATTTGATCGTTGACCTACGTGTGCATCTGTTGTATAGTATACAAGCATGCTTTTGGAGCTTCTCCTGTTGTGTTCGGAGCGATCCCATCACTGCGTGAGCGTTTTCTCTTTCAGGAACGAGGCTGTGCAGCACTGACGTGGTCTTCTCAACTATCCTCCAGACGCCGCGACGTCGGTGTGTGCCGGACTGTTCATCGCTAGGTACTCGAAGGGGTACAGAGGACTCGCCTTCATGGTCTTCTACTGCTCGTGGATGGTGAGCTGGGTTTGAATTCTCCGGTGCTTTAGAAGTCGTCGCTCACCTTCCTTTCGCCCTCAGTTCTGGGCGACAATGTACCTGCATCACCACGTGAGTTTGACCCGGGCTTCCCAGATTCCTCTCAAGACATGTAACTTATCATTCTCCAAACCTCCTCAGTTCGCCATCGACCTCGTCGTAGGCTCCGCATACAGCATCACCACTTTCTTCATCGCCGACCGTATCCGACTACGCCAGATCGACGCCGAGCACGAGCGTCGAGGTCTCACAAACGGGTGGCAGCGCCTGAGATGGGGAATGGTGGATGGAGGTGGGAGCATCAGTTTGGCGATGAGCAGGAGTTCGAGCAACGCTTCGGATTTGAGTGGTGCGAGTGGGATGGTGCGGTATCAAGTGGTGCCTGGGGAGGAGGGGGAGGAGCATGAGAAGATGGTGGAGAGGTTCGAGGCGAAGGCTGACGAGAAGGTGTAAGCTAATAGATAGCTGGATTTATGGACATTGGGGAGGGAGGCGCATCGTCTCCCCTTTAGCAGTATACACCGCGCAGGCTCAGTTTTTCTTTAGTCTTCTTTCATACCTAGTCCGTTTTGTTTTTCGGTGGTCTAGAGTGTACCTCGCATACCCCCCGCATTTGCAAGGAGACGTTTTACTACACTCGCAAACTGCTTCGTTTCGAGAGCATAGGGTCCTCATTCTTTCGCTCTCTCTGGAACAGCCTATCTTCATGGCCAAGTCGACTGAGGTTATGCTTCAAAGTTCAATGTCAAACAAGGGTGAAAGAAGCTCGTGTAAGCGTTGTAATCTAAGCCTTCGAAAGTACTGGTCTACGTGTCTCGTCAAGGTCTCGTCTCTGAAGGCGTACGAAGACAAAGTCAGCTCCAAACGAAGAGCAGAAAAATGACAAAGTGCGTCAGCTCACTTCGAGGTAAACAATCTCGCCCGAGCTACTTTCACACCTTCTCCTCTGCGACCTCAGCAAAGCTGCCCGTCTTCTCCCTCCTCTCCAACGCCTCCTTATACATATCCTCAGTCCACTCAGCACCCCTCCTAACCTTATTGATCCTATCGACAACCCACTCCCTCTCGTCGTCATTCCGAATGCAATACCGCCAGTACCCATCCATCGAGCTCTTCAACCCCGGGCTATCCAGCTCGCCTCTCGCCTGCTCGACAAGGACCCACAACAGGAACGGAGCATTGAGGTACTCCCTCCCGAACTCCGAATGACACTTGAGGATCCTCGTGATGCGGAGAAAGTTGTGGCTGTTTCGGAGAAGGTTGGCGTACCTCCGTACTGAGGAAGCGGGGGACGGCGCGGGGACGGAGGAGCGAGCGAGTTGGCCGGTGGTGGGGTTGACGAGTTGGAGGCCGTAGAAGTCGAGCATGATGGAGTAGGAGGTGGAGAGGCGCGAGAGGGCGGACGGGGTCGAGCGGAGGGCGGTGAGTTCGTGGGGTTGGAGTGGTTGGGACGCCCAGTTCATTCCCATTTCGCGGATAGGGAAGAGCCACTGTATTTAGCAAGTGGATGATTAGCTAGAAGCAGCAATAGTGAAACAAAAGGGCAGCTCACCTGAATGAACGAATGCGAGTGCTCCAGCTCGTCGTAATCGCCCCTCAGGCTCTCGTGCAAGTCGTCGCAGTGCAACCTCGACGGTCTGGCTGGAGACTTGTTGTTGTAGAACGTGAGGTTATCTGACGGGAGGTTGGTCGTGTCCTTGGATGAAGAGGGAGCGGGTTGGGACGGGTAACCAGCCAGGAACTCGCGGATATCCTGTTGCGCGGTGGCAAGAGCACGGAGATGAGCTGGGTTATCGCTCCGATTGTAGGATGAAACGGGAAGCTTACGCGAGATATTCCTGCTGGAGGTCTCGAGGCGGCCACTGGAGGTAAGCGGAGCAGGGTCAGAGGGGGACGATTGTTGTTGACTTCCAGGTCGTGCACGCTACACGACGGCTCCGGGACTCACTGGAGTGGAGCGAGCGAGCGAGAGCCTTGTAACGAGACACGATTGGCAACAGAGTCGGGGAGAGGCGGAGAAAGGTTGGCTCAGAAGTAGTGTAAAGTGTACACTCAGAGCACAGAACGTGTCGACGTGCGGAGGTCGAGGAGGGCAGGACTTCTTATTTTTCGTTCATTTCTTGCTCTGAGGGAGCAGCTCGTCGCCGCCTCGCTTCGTCCTGCTCCATTCATCGTACCTCTCTCGTCCAGCCGATAATACATCAAGAAGAGTTACATCAATCTCTCTATACTTCCAACAGTCCGTCTCCTTCCCCCAGTCTCGTCCCACTGATCACGAAGCTCACACCGCCGCTGTGTTCTCGTTCGTCCAGTGCCCCGAGCAACATCGTCCAAACTCTCGCGCACCCACGAGCAGGCACCGTCCAAGACCTCAAAAGATGCTCGCTCGTCCGGGGCAGGCGCTCACAACCCCATCTTCAAGTGCGTTGCGCCTCCGCCCTCTCTCCGCGCCCGCATATTTTTTCGAGACGGTGCGGCGCACAGGAAGGGTGCAATGGAGCTGACCTGCGGCTATCGTTGTCGTTTGCAGCACTGAGCAGTTTGGTCAGCATATCTTGAAGAACCCTCTGTGAGTCGTTTGTTCGTAGTGCGGTGCTTGCGAGGACGACTGCTAACCTCTCGTGCGCATCCAGAGTGGCGCAAGGGTGAGCTTGGGCTCCTTCCCTCTGATCAGAGCGAAGCTAACGGCAACTGGAACAGAATTGTCGACAAGGCCAACTTGAGGTCTTCGGATATGGTGCTCGAGGTCGGTCCCGGAACGGGTAACCTGACGGTCAGGATCCTGGAAAAGTGCAAGCACTGTACCGCCGTCGAGATGGACCCGAGGATGGCCGCAGAGTTGAGCAAGCGTGTGCAGGGAAAGTGAGTCAACTTTCGATGGGTTTCAGGGGAAGGTGAAGGTGCTAAAAATTTCGTGGTCAGGCCGGAACAGAAGAAGTTGGACATCATCGTCGGCGACTTTGTCAAGACGGACCTCCCGTACTTTGACGTGTGCATCTCCAACACTCCTTACCAGGTGCGTGCTGTCCCTCCAACTTCACACCATCGTGCTCATCAGAATTTATTGCATAGATCTCGTCCCCACTCGTGTTCAAGCTCCTGTCCCAACGCCCCATCTTCCGCGTCGCGATTCTCATGTTCCAACGCGAGTTCGCGATGCGCCTCGTCGCCCGCCCCGGCGACTCTCTCTGGAACCGTCTCAGCGCCAACGTCCAGCTGTACGCCAAGGTCGACCACGTCATGAAAGTCGGTCGCAACAACTTCCGTCCCCCTCCCCAAGTCGAGTCGTCCGTCGTGAGGATCTGTCCGATTGACCCGCCGCCGCCGGTCGCGTTCGCCGAGTTTGACGGCTTGACAAGGATCTTGTTTTCGAGGAAGAACAAGATTGTGAGGAGCAACTTCCAAAGTAAAGGGATTGAGCAGATGCTGGAGGCCAACTACAAGGCGTGGTGCGCTCAGCAGGAGAAGGTGAGTCGCGCTGACGTGGTATTTGTGCCTGAGCTGACAATGGTCCCTTGACGGGTCAGATCATCGACGACGACTTTGACATGTCGGTGTTGCTGGCTCAGGTGCTGGAGGAGAGCGGGTTTGCCGAGCACCGAGCATCCAAGATGGACGTCGATGACTTCCTCAAGTACGCCTCGCCCCTTCGTCTTGTGCCCGGCTGTCCTCAAGGGCCTGGGCCGACAGCAACCGTCTCGCTGACTTGGCATTGGTTGGCACAGATTGTTGACACACTTCCACAAGCACGGCCTCCACTTTGCTTAGACTCGTCGTCTGATTGGAAGAGGGGGAGGAGGAGCGCAACGAGTTTTCGTGTTGTATTCTAATCTTTTGGTGCTTGGTATTCGTCTTTCTACATCGCGAGAAACAGAGAGCTTCAGACAGTGATAGTTCTGGGCCTAGTGATGTCTCAGAGTGGGCGAAGAAGCCGACGTTGGGCGCGAGAGACGCCTGGGTCCGCTGGCCTGCCTCCGTCCGCACGTGCGCTCGCTCTTTCGAAATGGGCCACGGCATCCCTGGCCTTGCTCGGCTCTCCCGTGAAACTTGCCCATGCCCTTGCCCTCCTGCCTTTGCCCTTCCATCGACAACAACAAAACTTTCACCTTTTTTTTCCGCCGCGTGCTCGCACCGTCTCTAAAGCCGTCTCCTGAGGAGCGTCAACACCCCTGTCCATCTCGCTTGCGGCCTGGCGCTCTCGCTTGCTTTCGTTTCGCTCGCACCTTGACGTGAGATGGCCACCTCGGCGTCCTTTGAGGAGCTGCCCGACATCGTCGACTCGCCTGAGCACAGCGACGACGACGAAGATGCGGTCGAGGAGCTCCTCTACGGCGCTCAGGTGCGTACCGACCCCCTTGTTGCGCTCACCCCGTCGGCGAACACCAACCCACCGACGTTTGAGGACATCCACCGTTGCGCGACGCTCACGCTCGGTCTCGTTTCGTGGGTGTGCAGATGGATTTCATATCGCATAGGAATAGTGCTGCTATTTCCAAGCTCCAGCAGGCCACGTCGTTGGGATCCAGCGCGGCGTGCGTAACGCTCGGAAAGTCAGTCGTCATGATTGTGTTGCGCGAGCGGGCCACAGCCTGTTCCTTCATGCTGATGCGCTTCCTTTCTACGGTGTTATCATTGCAGCCTGTTCTTCAGTGGGATTCGAAGCGTGAGGTCGACGTCGGGGGTGACGTCGCCATCGATACACGAGCGCAAGTCGTATCTCCACCACCCAAACAGCGACCACGACGGCCTCGCGGCAGCCACGCTCTTCTACACCGGACTCGAGATTGAGCTCGCCAAACCCATCAGACCTACTACGCCCACGCCAAATGACAGGCCAGCCCGGGAGCGGTCGGCCTCGACGAGC
>JALBUQ010000077.1:0-113632 GCA_024364755.1 Pseudohyphozyma bogoriensis
TCAGCGCACGTCACAACGCCCACCCATGCAAACAAGCACTCACATCAATCTCTCGTGGTGCAGTCTCGTCGAGCCTAACAGCGGCAGTCCATTCTTCGTTGGCACGACGGAGTTCAGGCGTGAGCGCCCTGAGAGTGTCGAGCGAGAGGAATGGGAGCCAACTGCCGGTCAGGAGCCCTCGATGGTAGTCGGGGTTTACTGTGGTGCGTGCCTTGTGCGTCAGCTTTACCCAGGAATCATTTCAGCAAGGTTCGAAGCCTACATAGCATTGTGTTGTATCCTGCATCAAGCTCAAAGGGCGCATCCGAGCGTGAACAATCGTCGGTCACCAAGATGAACAGATTCGAGAGCTTCCGTTGCTGGAAATGACGGTCCAGTTGGAAACGAACGAGTATTCTAGTCTAGACAGCTTACAACATCTCTCTTCCTCGATTGCCTACGGTGTCCAGTGGTGATGTAGTGAGTCAATTCGAGGCAGTAAGACTTGCGTTGTGTCGCCCAATCGAGCCCGTGATCCTGGCGAAACAACTCGTTGCGCGAGGTACTGGTCAGTGGAGCTTCGCTCGGCGGTCCTATCGAGCTGTACTCTGGCAACTCGAGTCTACCGTGCCGGAAATATGCCATGATTTGCCGTGAGACGAAGGAGGAAGAAAGAGCTGCGCCTTTGGGACAACCAACGCGACAGCCTTCCCGCTTCGAATTCAGCCTTGGACTTGCGCCCTGACAGTAATGTCGACATTCTATATCTTTCATCAATGCAGTCACTAGTAGACCTCACGCAGGATGATGGCGAGTCTGACGACGATATCGGTGAACCTCCTCTTCTTCACTCAACGGCGCGTGCGCCACTACTTTGGACGCGCCAGCGTGCTGACGCTCCACCTCCTCGCGGCACCAGTGATCGAGTCCTTCGTTCCAGCACGAGTAGTGCCGGGCCTCAAGCTCGCTTCCAAAAAGTCCGCCAGCTCGGGTCGAGGTCATGCTGGAGTACAGCGCCGTCGCGTGCAGTTGCGGACGCGAGGGCAAGGGAGGAGGAAGGGCGGCGAGATGGGGAAGAAGAAGGGAGGTGCGGGTGTTGGGATGGTTGGGGTGGGACGGAGTATTAGGCTCGAGGAGGAGGAGGGCGAGGGCGAGACGAGGGAGGTGCTCACGGAGGAGGAGGTGCGGAGGAGGACGGAGGAGGAGGAGCGCTCGCTGTACTTTTGGTGAGTAGTCTACAGTTCAGTACTGTCTAGTCTTACTACTGACGAACTACCGTATCATAGCAAGGAGCAAAAGACTCTACACCTCCGCCTGCACCACCTCCGACTCAAGCCCGACGACCTTCCCTCCCCCTCGTCCACTCACCACCTCTCGCTCCGCCTTTCCTTCAAATACTCCCTACCGGCATCACGAAGCTCAAGAGCGGGAACGAGCATCGCCGCGCCAGTCTACATCGACGACGCCGACGGTGACCGCGCGACGATCGAGGTCCACTCGGACGACTTTGAGCTCCACTGCCCTCATGTCCCTTTCTTCCCAGTCGCGACGGTTCCGACTCGCTCTCCCACCACTTCAGCAATAGAGGTCGACGAAGATTCCGACCTTGAACTGAGCCCTCAATCCTCCAGCGTCACCCTCACTTCCGACTTTCAGACATCTGTCCACTACCCCACCACCTCTTCCGACTTCCGCTCCGCTCGGCGCGTCCAACTCGTCGTCCAAGTCGACCTCCCCTCCTCAAAGAAACTTACGACCAACTACGACCTAGCAGTAGGAGGAAAGTTCGTCGTCGCGAACAGCGTAGTGAAGCCTTGTGAAGGAGGAGGAGGGAGGGAGATCAAGTGCGAATGGGAGGTCGAGAGTCGGGCAGTGAGAGGAGGGTTGGCGGACGCGAAAGGCCCGAGATTGAGGTTGTTCGTTGAGAAAGCGCTGGTTGGGGCTGAGAGGAGGTTGATGGAGGAGGTTGTCGAGGAACGGAGGGTGCGTTTTGTTTCCGATGTGTAGCGGGCTGGAGGATGCGCTGACGTGGCTGCTTTGCCGATTTTGTAGCGCTTGATCGAACAATTCGAAGGCGTCAGATCCGACATGTCGCCTCCTACTTTCGACAATCCTCCCTTCCCAGACGACGTGAAACCTCTCGTCCCAAGCACCACTCACCACCGTCTCCCTTCTTTCGCTAAACTCAACTCCTCCTCACCTCGTCGACCTCCCCAACCAGTTCTCTGGAAAACTTCCTCCTCTTCCTCTCTCGTTCAACCCACTCACCCATCCACCCCCTCCCCTTGCTTCTCCTTCGCGGGCTACGACTCCATCAAACAAGTCCCACGAGGAACGTTCGACGTCCCCGGCGAAAACGATTACCTGACTGCGATCCCAATGTTGCCGAGTTGGGAGGAGGAAGAGAAGACGAGAACGATGGTGGAAAATCTGAGAAGGTTCATGGTGGGAGTCGAGATGAAGAAGGGGGAGAAGGAGGTTAGGGATTTGAGGAAAGAGAAGGAGGCGATGACGGAGGCGTTTGATTGGGATGCGTTTGAGCCGTTGGACCGGGGTCGTCCGTCCTCTCTTTCTCGTCTTGCACCTTGTTTTAACATACTGAGGCACAATCACGTGGTTTTTCCTTCGCTCGACAGTCATTCGTCGCGACTTTTTCGTCCTCAAAGAGCTCGTCACCGCTACGGGGATCACGGAGGAACAGTACCGTCTCTCGGTGGAGACGAGGGGTCAGGACGAGGACCTCGGGATGGCATTGAGCGCCTTGTCAGTGTTTGAGAAGAGGGTCAATGAGGCGGCGGAGGATGTGGTGAAGAGGTACGTTTTGCGTATGTGTAGATGGTGTTGAATGGAAAGGGGGGAAGCGCTGACGTGGCCTTCGTAGGCATGGTCTGATCTCGGACGAGAAGCTCTTCGATGAACAGTGAGGATTAACTGAGCTTTGGGGCTGTTTCAACAATTCTAACGAGCTGTCATTTGCCTTCATTCCCGTTAGGATCGGTGTTTCGTCCTCGTCGTCAACTTCGGCCTGGCGCGATTTCCGGACCAAGGAGCAATGCTCGTGGTGTGGCGACGGAGCTTGTACCGTTCACAACCTCAGTGAGCTCCGCTTTTTAACATTCTTAATGAAGCTAAATCCTGATTTTCTTTTCCTTCTCAGACACGAAGGCGTACAACGTCCCGACTTATCCTCCCAGAGCTCCTTCAGGGTCGCGCTGCGACGACTGCTACAAGAACGTTGCGCCGGCGAAGGGAAAAGGGAAGGGGAAGGAAGTTGGAACCTCGTTCTTGGACGACGAAGCGAAACAGGTGATCTACGATACCCTCGAGGATGATCCCGACTGGCCGAATTGTCGACTTGCGAAGCAGCTGTCCGTTTCCTGCCGAGAAGTACTGCCCTTTTTTCCTGCTCTTTCACTCTATTTTCTGAGGCTGACCTTTTCTCTTCACAGGTCTGGGCCTACCGCCTCCAAGCCGGCCTTCTCCCTCCCTCCCTCCCCTTTGGCGCCAAGCCCCCGAAAAGCAAGTCAAAAGGTCAATCGCGAAAGTTCGAAACTATGGCAGACGTCACGCTCGGGTACATCCCTTGCAACCATCCTGGGTACTCTTGTGCGCCTTGCACCCCTTCTTGCGAGCCGGAGACGGGCTGTCAGAAGGAGTCGCATTGCAAGTGTATCGAGCAGGAGTCGATGTGCGATGGGTTTTGTGGGTGTAGTTCGAAGTGTGCGTTTGCTTTCTTAAAGTCAAGTGAGAAAAGGCTGATTGAGTCGGAAGCGTAGGTGGTCGTCGACATCAGGGCTGTTCGTGCTCTGGTGGAGCAGGCGCATGTCAGAGGGACGAAGGACCAGCCGCGTGTCCTTGCAAGAGTCTCAAACGCCAGTGCGACCCGCTGTTGTGCCATCGAAGTGAGCAGCTTTTATCAGGAACCTCTTCTTGCTTTGACTTTGCCACTTCTCGAACAGATAAGGCCGACGCTTGCTTGCCGTGTCTCAACTCCCAGCTTCGACTTGGCGAGACGAAACGACTGCTCATCACCATTTCGGAACAGCCTAACGCCGGCTTTGGGTGCGTCTCTTTCTTCCAACTCCAAAGCGAAATAGCAAAGCTCAGGTGTACTTGACAGACTGGTCGCTGGGGAGGACTTCAAACGAGGCGAGCTCGTCGGGATCTACGCTGGCGAGCTGTTCTCAACGACTCTCTCGGATCTGGGATATGTCAGGCAGTGAGCTGTTCTCATGAATCTCACCATTTTTTTTACCATCTCCTGAATTTTTCCTCTCGTAGCATCCTTCACGGGGAACCAGACCAGATCGTACGTCCTGCTCTTTCCTCAGCGAAAGCGGCATTCTCACTCACATCCTGCATCCGCCTTCCTTGCTTTCCCTTCCAGTCGTACTGGTTCTCGATGAACAGGCTAGATACTCTAGCGACGGACTGCAGAGAGTCGGGGAACCAAGCTCGATTCATCAACACGTTGAATGACGAGGCCGACCGGGAGCTGTACAAGTACAACTGCACCGCCGCGCTCAACTATGTTTCGGGGGTTGAGCAGATGACTATTTGTGAGTGTTGAACCAGCTTGTCTTTGGGGAGAAGGGAGCTGATGAGGTGCTGGCAGATGCGACGGAGGATATTAGGGCTGGGCAGGAGCTGTATTTGGACTATGGGGAGGGATACGTGGAGCAGGACGAGTAGATGGGGGAATAGCATGGGTGCATCATTTAATTGAGGTGCACTTGCGCTTTCCCGAGTTTAGCGGTGAAAAGGGCTGGTGTCAGGCGCTTGCTCGCTCGGTGGCTCGGAGACCCGGTTGCCAGAACGCGAAGAGTGTCGGTAAGAGTCTTGACGTGAAGATTGACCCTCTCAGAAGGTACAAAAAGGAGTCTTTGAGGCAGGTCTTGCTTGACTTCCGTGTGATCGCTTCCTGGCAGGCTGAGGTCGTCTCGTAGATCCCGTGGGGGCACAGCACAGCGGCACAGCCTCAATGCAGTGGAAGAGACCGAAACGCTCAAGGGGCAAAACCTCCTTCTCGTGACTCTACCACTCCTTCCTTCGGCACCGTTCTTCGCTTCCCGCTCACGTTCTACTCCTATCAACTCTCTCCAAAAATGGGTTCGTCCATCTCTCAGCGAAGCAGGGTCCAGGACGGCAGTTGACATCCTTTCCCCACCTTCCCAACCATTTCAGCCACTCAGTCTCCCACCAACTCGCCATACTTTGATATCCGTCCAGTCCCCGGCAAGGGTCTCGGCACCATTGCTCTGATGACTATCCAGCCCGGCACCATCATCCTCACCGAGTCGCCGCTAATGACCGTCATGATGGGCGAGATCTCGAACATTGAGATCGGAAAGAAGGTCTTCCGCCTCAGCCGAGATGATCAAACGCTTTTCTTCTCACTCGCCAATTCTCAGCCCGAGCACGGTCCCGTCATCGGTATCTGGAACACCAACTCCCAGCAGTGCGGAGGGTATGGACACGATGCTACGCGTTTCCCGGCGGGCATTTTCCCCACCACATCTCGCATTAACCATTCTTGTAAACCCTCCATAAGCATCAAGTACAGTGAAGAGCTGAACCAACAGACAGTCACGGCTGTTAGGCGCATCGAGACGGGCGAAGAGATCACCTCTGGCTACGGCGAGCTCTGCGATACCAGGACCAACCGAAAGGCGCACCTCAGTAGCTGGTTCAGGTTTACCTGCCATTGCGAGGTTTGTTCGCTTACTGATGATGAGCTCAAGGAAAGTGATGCAAGAAGGGTGGAGGCTCAGCAGCTTTGGCGCAACGCCGTCGACGTCAACATCACCAAGACCCAGCCCCTTAAGTACATCAACTTTATGCAGAAGCTCGGCACTACCTTAAGGCTTGAAGGATTGTACGACGGAAGGTGTGAAATTGCTGAACTTGCGGCTACTCTCTGTATCGCGCGACAGGACGAGGTCAACGCGAAGGCTTGGGCGAAGCTCGCAGCGGAGATGGCGGCGTTGGAGTACGGAGCGGAGTCGGAGAAGGCGAAGCAGCTGAAAAAAACTTTCTAAAAAACCTAGGGGTGACAGTAGTTGGGGGGGTATGGCGAAGATGAAGCTCGTGGGTCCTGCTTGACAAGGGGGCCACGTTTGTCGGACTTAGGGGACTTCTTGTAATCAATTTGGACGTCTGGCATATTTTCTTGACAAGAGAAGTGAGGTAAACGCTACAAATTGAATTACTTCATGTTAACAAGGACCTTGTTCCTCCCTTTACCTGGCTTCGGACTGCCAGCTCGACTTTCCGGCGCCGGCGTTGACGCTCGCGTCCCCGGGACGCTGTCGTTTGCTTCGATCTGCTTGGCCCACAACTCTGGGACATTGCTCGTGAGAAAAGACGTTGCTTTTATAGAGGAAACGAGGGCTCACCCGAGTATGTACCCCCTCGAGCAAGCAGCTCGGAGTGCGATCCAGACTCGGCGATCGTGCCCTCATTCAAAACGTAGATCACGTCGCAGTCGGCGACTGTCGAGAGTCGGTGGGCAATGCTGAGCGTGGTCCTTCCTTTTGACTGCTCGAAAAATTGATTGAGCACTTCTCGTTACAGAGAAGAGGAAGTAAAGTTCACCAGGTCCCGAAGCTTGGCCTGAATCACGCGCTCGTTGATGGTGTCGAGGGCTGACGTGGCCTTCGAGAAGAGTAGGACTCTTGATCAGCCAGCGTCCGGTAACTAGCAGACAGTAGTGTTCACCTCATCAAGCAGCAAGATTGGAGGATTCTTGAGCAGCACTCTCGCGATAGCAACTGCGGGGACGGGCGTCAGCTCCCATTTCCACCCTATTTCCAAAAACAAAAGTCGACGCACTACGCTGCTTCTCACCCCCGCTCAACCTCTGACCCCTCTCACCGACCCTCGTCTCAAGCGCATCTGGGAAGCTTCTGAAACGATCATAAATCGACGCCGCCTTGGCCGCCTCGACGACGTCCTCTTCCGTCATCTCTCCTCCGACGCCACCGTAAGCAATGTTGTAACGGGCGGTTTCGTTGAAGAGGCTTGCGTCTGAAGAAGTGAAACATCGGTTAGTCAAAAAAGCGGGAAAGGAAGAAAAGAGGGCAGACCCTGTGGAACTAAACCGATGTTCTTCCTCAACGAGTGCTGAGTGATGTCGCGAATGTCCTTGCCACCAATCGTGATGCTGCCGTCCGTGACGTCGTAAAAACGGTACAGCAGCCTCATGATCTTCAGGAACCACCACATCAACGACTTTTATCTGATCAAAACTAGAAATAAACTCACAGTACTCTTCCCGCCGCCACTCGGACCCACGAGCGCGACCGACTGTCCCGCCTTGACGCTGAACGAGATGCCCTTAATGGTATCCTGCTTGCCATCATAGCTAAACTTGACGTCCCTGAACTCAATATCTCCTCCTCCGACGACAAGTTCCGCTGCTTCGGGACGGTCGACAATGTCCCTCGGCTCGTTCAAGAGGTCCATGAGTTTCTCTGTCTCGACGAGGTTGAACATGACTCGGCGGTGGATCGTCGTGACGCGACTAAGGGGCTGGTAGAGTTGGCTGTCTCAGAAAGCATCAGCCACAGCCATCAAAGGTGTCTTAACAAACACACAAGAGGTAAAAGACGAAGGCGACATAGTCTCCAACAGCCATACTTCCGTCGGCGACGCGCTTGGCGAGGATAAACGAGCACACGAGCAGCAGGAACCCCTGTGCAAACAGATGTCAGTTAAACAGCTGGAGAGGCAGCACCAGAGCAAGATATTCACCTCCAAGTACTCTTGCATCATCCATAATATATTCAGCGCCGTTTCGATCTCGAATTTCCCCTGCAAGGACAAGTTCACGTGTCAGCGTGTCAACTTTCCAACTACGAGAGCAACGAGCTCACCCTCTGAGCGACGAATATCCCGTCTCTTGCCCTTGCGCTCTCGAAAGCCTCTGCGGTGAAGAGCTTGACCGTTTCCCAGTTCAAAAGCGTGTCGAATAGAACCTGGTATTTGAGGTCGTCCGCATCCCGAACCTTGCGTCGCATCTCCGTCCTGTTCAGCATGCAAATAAGTCAGGTTTGATCCCCCTAAATACCCGGTTACAAAGAATGTATACGTCGATTCATTCACTAGGAATGTGGTTGTGGCATAGATAGTCGAAACAACGAAAACGACGCCGAAGATCGTGCTCCCGTAACGAATCCAGATGACACCAGCGGCAATGGGCAGGTCGAGGAAGATTGGGACGAGGTCAAAGATGACGTTGCTGAAAAAACTGCGAGACAGCGAGTGGTGAGCTAGTCTGTGGAACTTTGTAAGAAGAAAACTGGCATGCCCGTTGATGGCCCCTCCGCTCCCGTCGAGAGTCATGAGCAGCTCGCCGGTCTCTCGGTGTGTGTGGTACGAATGAGACAAGCTGTCCAAACAAGTCAGGATGTGCGCCTTCTAAAGTATAGTTGAATCTGCTTACTTCAGCAATGTCTCATACACCATCATCGTCATCTCCATCTCCCCGTACTGTTCGACCGGAAGCCAAAGGTATCTGCGAGTCTTCCACATTAAAGCTCCGTGTCGAGCAAAAGAAGGAAAAGTACGCACTGATATAGCGTAGTGTTTGAGGTTTGGACGAACGCGACGAGGACGTAGATCGCGATGTTGACGTATGGTGCTGTCACGGGCCAAGCTGGTCAGCAGCACATGTACGATTTTGAGCCCAAGGTCGACTTACGCTTCTGAGTCGCAAGGTCGTTAATGATCCTGCCAAAGAAGATGGGCGTTGCAACTGTGGGGTCTAACTTTAGCTCAAACTCAGGGGGATGAATAGTGGGAGCTGACCATTCACGAATCTGCATAACCACGTCATCAATCTACTTCCCGTACACAACGAAACAATAAGGAACACAAGAGACACACCGCTTGACCAACATCAACCCAAAGCAGATCAACGCGAGTACCTGCAGTCCAAAGCTCTTTGACGGCCAGAGGTACGGGAACAAGAGCTTCACCCTCGTGAACAACGTCATGAGCGTCAGGTCCTTCGCGTCTGGCGGCCTGTTCGAAGGCGGCTGTGAGCTCCTCAGCATGTTCGGCTTCTTCAGTGCTGCATCTCCATTTGCAGTACCGTTCGTCGCACCGTAGTTGGCCAACGAAGGGCCACCGAGGAGGGAAGTCGATTCCTCAGAGGGTTTCGGGTGGAGCGTGGTGTAGGGGACAAAGTCGGACTTGAAAAGGATGGAGAGCTGAGAGAGGAAGAGGAAGGTGATAAGGAGGAGTCGGAAGGCAAGGATTGAGAGGTGGATTGTTGGTAGGGGGCTTTGGGCAGGTTGGGCGGAGGGGTCTGGCGGAATACGACGTCAGCGCAAGCGCGAGGAAGAGAGCAAAAGCGCACGCACCGAGCTGGATGATACGAGCCGTGATGGCAATGATGGGGATCTCGATGGCCCATCCGAGGAAAGTGAAGATCTTGGGGTAGAGGGTCGACCACCCCGCCTCCTTCTTCGAGACTCGCTCCTCGTAGGTCATCGCGATGGCGCACAGCGCGTACGAGGTGAGACCGCCAACGGTGTACTCGATGATGTTGGTGTAGAGAGGGTCAGAGGGCGTGTAGTGATTCTGAATGAGCGTCGCGACGACTGCACGAGCGTCCCTGAGATCAGCTCCACCCCTCTCCTCGGACCTTCTCCCCCAAGATAGCAAGACTTACCCTGAGCAACCCCATCCGCAAAATAGCTTCCAGCTACAAACGCAAACAACCCCAACACCAAACCCCTCCTAACAGCCGCAACCTTGACCACCACGGGATGGATGCCATCCTCGCCATCGCCCGCCTCTGCTCCAGCAGCATTGCTCGCCGCGCCCTGACGTTCTGGTGGATCCTCGAGCGGCTTGTACCCTTGCGACTGGATGTTGTCCATCAACGAGAGGAACGCATGCGACCCCCATCGCAGCGCGAGCGTCAGGAGGAGTGTCTGTGATGATCGTGGTGCGGACAGATGAGCGCTTCGGACCAGAGCCTCCCCCGAGCTTCACGCTGAGACTTACGGCAGGAAGCGCCAGTCGTAGGATCGCAAGGGAATATAGCAATTTTGCGAGTCGAAAGGTCGGTGCCATCGTGCTTGTAGTGGTCGTGTTCGGAGAGCCTGCGCCCCAAGTCCAGAGTCTGTGCACAGCCTCAATGCGCCGGCGAGCCCGAAATCGGGCAAAAGCTCGTCCGTCAAAAGTAGACCCTTTTCTGCTCCTTTCATCGCTACATTTCCTGAGTCTTTTGTCGCTGAGTGTCAGTTGAGCAGGCTAAAATCACCTCATTTGTGGCCAAAGTTGCTGCGATACAATGTGACGCCGAGATCAAATCAGACGTCCTTCATCAGGTGGACAATGTCGGGACAGCCTGTATGGAGCGGGATAGTAATCCCATGCAGCGAGTTCACTCACTCCACTGGTTTCCTTCTTTATGTGAGCTGAAGATAGTTTTGTACCTTCCCAGAGAGGTCGCTCCTCGAAGGGGGGACCGAGTAACGTGACGATCTGGCAGCATCAGATCGGATGGCTCCACCTCGGTTGTGCCGCCGTTAGTCATTGGCAAAGGTACAGAAATTTTCCGTTGAGCTTGAAGACTCGAGACTCGAGATTCGGAGCAGGAGGGCCCACAAAGTCGAGATGAGCTGACGTGTGGCGCTGCTATTCACTTTCGGACTCATGCGGGCGGGCTGCTCAAGTTCAGGTCCGCACCCTCTGGTATGTATGCAGTGCGACTTCTTTCCAGTCCTTACTGACTAGTTCGTATTCTGTAGGCTCTGCGGCTGGGTCGAAACGAGGTCACGGAAGCAGCCACGCCGGCCCTTCATCGTCGTCGTCCAAAAAGATACGTTAGTTGGCAATAAGTTAGATACACTCTTGAAAACTCGCAAGCCTTTTTTCGAGGCATACAATAAGTTTACGTGGCTTGATAGAGCAAGTCTGCTGCAGTTGGCTCGGTCATGAGGACCACGTGTCAAATCTCTCAGCGCGCTCACCTTCTTATTGAGCATTTTCTCTAAGGAAAGCAGAAGATAAGTTTGCTGCATACTGTATGTCTATAGACACATGCGTTCGTGCACCCAGTGAAGACAAATCTGCCCGCCTCGCTGGAGCTCTGCGGCTTGCGCGCCGCCGGAGGCGTGACGAAAACAACCCGTGCCGCCTCCTAGAGGCACTCGAGGGTCTGCATCCGACCACACCGGTCACGTCGGAGTCTCGCCTTGAGCTTCACACAAGTTACACTAATCCAGCTCAAGGCACTCTCACACTTTCTACGACCTCGAACCGCGCCCCGAACCCGTTGCCGATCTCGCCGCGCCGCAACCTCCTCTCTTCGTTCGGCAGCAAACGACGACGACGAGCACGATGATGGCGCCGACTTATGCGCTCGAAGACTTGTTCTACGTCCTATCAATCCTACGACTTGCATTACCTGCTGTAAGCTCACCCCTACCTCCCGCTACGTCTCCTCCGAAGCGCAGAAGCTGACTCCGATGGGGGCGTACGCACGACCTCGCAGACACTCCTCCTGACGCTCGCGCTGCGATGGGGGTCGCATGCGTTCCTCTCGTTGATGGACAACATCCAGTCGCAAGGGTACAAGCCGCTCGAGGATCCACCAGAACGACAGGGCGCGGCGAGCAATGCTGCTGGAGCAGAGGCGGGCGACGGCGAGGATGGCATCCACCCCGTGGTGGTCAAGGTTGCGGCTGTTAGGAGGGGTTTGGTGTTGGGATTGTTTGCGTTTGTTGCTGGAAGCTATTTTGCGGATGGGGTTGCTCAGGGTAAGTCTCGCTATCGGAGGAAGAGAGGTCCGAGGAGAGGGGCGGAGCTGATCTCAGGGACGCTCGTGCAGTCGTCGCGACGCTCATCCAGAATCACTACACGCCTTCCGACCCTCTCTACACCAACATCATCGAGTACACCGTTGGCGGTCTCACCTCGTACGCGCTGTGCGCCATCGCGATGACCTACGAGGAGCGAGTCTCGAAGAAGGAGGCGGGGTGGTCGACCCTCTACCCCAAAATCTTCACCTTCCTTGGATGGGCTATTGAGATTCCCATCATTGCCATCACGGCTCGTATCATCCAGCTCGGTGCGCGTGATCCCTTTCTCTCACCCGCGCGAACGCTGACCGCTGACCTCGTACGCCTCCAGACCCCTCCGCCCAACCCTCTCAGACCCCCTTACCAACAATCCACCTCTCGATCCTCGCCTTTCGAATCCTCCTCATCACCTTCCTTCTCCTCTCCCAGTTCCCCATCCTATTCAAATCCAGCTTCATCCCCTACACCACGCTCCACCCGAAACCCTCTGAGGAATCGACTTCCCTCCTCGGTGGCCCTTCGTTGGCCAACTACGGTGCGACGAACGGTACTGCAAATGGAGATGCAGCACTGAAGAAGCCGAACATGCTGAGGAGCTCACAGCCGCCTTCGAACAGGCCGCCAGATGCGAAGGACTTGACGCTCATGACGTTGTTCACGAGGGTCAAGCTCTTGTTCCCGTACCTCTGGCCGTCAAAGAGCTTTGGACTGCAGGTGCTGGCGTTGATCTGCTTTGGGTTGATGTTGGTTAAGCGGTGCGTCTTTTGTGTTCCTTACTGTTTCTATGTAGGGAATGCAGACTGATGACGTGGCTATGCAGATTCGTGAATGGTCAGCTTCCGTCGATTACTCGCCGTGAACTCAGGCTGACGTTTAATCCCACAGTTGCGACTCCGATCTTCTTCGGCAGGATCATCAACGACCTCGCGACTCAGAAGCGTAAGTCGACCTGGAGCCTCATCCCAACCTTGCGGCTGACCACCAAAACCTTTGACAGCACCATACGTCAACATCGCGATCTACGTCCTCGTTTCGTTCCTTCAGAGCTCCAACACGATGCTTTACCAGTGCGTCTCATTCCCATCTTCATCATCGTAACCGTTGCTGACTCGGGTATCTGGCAGATACCTCTGGCTTCCGATCGAGCAGTACACCGAAAGAGAGATGACGATGATGGCGTTTGATAGTCTGCTCAAGTAGGTCTTATTCTCTCTTGCGCCACAAACGTCTGTGCTAATCTGTGTAACAGCCTGTCCCTCTCATACCACACGAAGCGAAAGACCGGAGAGCTTCTCAGGATCCTCGACAGGAGCGAGGCCATCAACGAGTATGCCTGCTTTTTTTCCCCAGAACCACGGCATCAGGCTGACACAATTGCTACAGCTTCTTTGAGACGCTCATCTTCACTTTCATCCCCATTCTCATCGACCTGCCCGTTGCTGCTGGTGTTATCTGGGTCCGCTACGGCATCACAATCTTCGGCATCGTCTTTGTCGTCTCGACTGTGTTTGTCACTACCTCAATGGTGTTGGCCGAGTCCAGGTGCGTTCGCTTCCTCTTCACTTCACCGCCTCAAGTGTCGGCTAAGACGCTTCCTCCGCGACGAACAGGACTCAGCTCCGCCGCAAGCTCCGTGACGCGAGCCAGTTCATGCGCCAGATCCAGACCGACACGCTGTTCAACTGGGAGACGGCGAAGATCTTTACGTCGGAGGCTTTCGAGAGTGCGAGGTTGAGGGACGCGATGTTTGTTTATCAGAAGGTGAGCCCCTCTGGCCTTGAGTTTGGAAAGTAGGTGCTGACTGGAGTTGTTGCGCAGGGGTACTTCAAGCTCTACTCGGCTTGGAACTCGCTTTCGTTGATCCAGGAGTCGATCTCCGTGCGTCAAACTCTCGATCAGTCCGAGTTATTTCTGCTAACGTGCCTCGACGCAGGGCTTCGGATTGCTCGTGTGCTCGTTTATCCTCGCCAAGCGCGTCGTTGACGGAAACATGACGGTCGGAAACTATGTCACCTTCGTCTCTTACCTCTCGTGAGTCGCCATCATCCTTGTTGCCTCGACTCTCTCTAACCCTTTGAAAACAGGCAACTCTACGGCCCGCTCAACCGCATCGCTTCGCTGTACCGCCAAATCATGAGTAACCTCGTCGACACCGAACAGCTCATGGACCTCCTGAAAGAGGAGAAAGATATCGTCGACCGACCTGGAGCGACGGAGCTTGTCCTTCGCGATGGATCAATCGAGTTCAACGACGTCAAGTTCAGCTACGATGGCAAGCAGGATACCATTAAGGGCATCTCGTTCAGCGTCAAGGCGGGACAGTCGGTCGCACTAGTGGGTCCGAGTGGTGGTGGAAAGAGTACTGTGAGTCCCTCGCTGGTTTAGTGGAGGGAGGAACATTGGCTGACGGAAGGTGAATGAAGATCATGAGGCTGCTGTACCGTTTTTACGACGTCACGGACGGCAGCATCACGATCGAGGGCAAGGACATTCGCGACATTACTCAACACTCGTTGAGGAAGAACATCGGTCTGGTTCCTCAAGGTTCGCTTTCCCCCCTCTCCTCTCCTCTCCTTCATCCTTCTCTAATACACACCATCTCACCTCTTCAGACTCCGTCCTCTTCAACGAAACCGCTCGCTACAACATCGCGTACGGTGGTGTCGGAAGGGAGATTACGGAAGAGGACGTCGCGGAAGCTGCCAAGGCCGCCTCGTTGTACGATCGGATCATGGGTTTCCCAGATAAGTTTGAGACTAGGGTGGGTGAGAGGGGTCAGAGGTTGAGTGGTGGTGAGAAGCAGCGTGGTGAGTTTGCTGGCCTTTGGCTTTTGGGAGGTGGGGAGGCTGATGGTTGGTTCCAGTGGCTATCGCTAGGGTGTTGCTCAAGAACCCACCGATCTTGTTGCTCGATGAGGTCAGCTAAATTTGGCGCTATGTATGGATGAGCAGCTGATTGACTTTATACTCGCTCCTCACCAGGCCACGTCAGCGCTCGACACGACGAACGAGCGTGCGATTCAAGCCAAGCTTCGTGATTTGGTAAGCTGACTTCTCTCTCTCAACGACCAAATGTAACTGAGGCTTCGATTCAACAGTCGAAGGGAAGAACGACGCTCAGCATTGCCCATCGACTCTCCACGGTCGTCGACTGCGACGTGATCTATGTCTTGAACGAAGGCAAGATTGCAGAGTCTGGTTCTCACGCGGATTTGCTCGCTCAAGGTGGTATCTACTCCGGTGAGTCTCCCTTTCTATTTTCAAAGGCTTCTTACCTGACAACGGTGGCATTTCGCCAGAGCTGTGGGCCAAGCAGATTGAAGCGAACGATAGCGTGCCAGGTACGGGTCCTTCGACGCCGGCGCCGGGGAGCAGAGCTGGCACTCCGAAGCCGGGCAAAGGGAAGAAGTAGAGCGCTTGTAAAAATCGTAATGGAGCATCAAATTTTCCCTCAGTGTGCCCCCGTTCTTCGGAAAAGCGTGTCAAGTTAACCAAAGCACACAACTACCAGAACTCCCCACCCAACCACCCGTCTCGCCCCTCCTCTAAAACGGTCCCACGAACTTCTGCTTCCAACTACAACCCCACTGCGGATGACCTTTAGGCTTTTTGCGAAGCGCCCTCAACTCCTTCGCGACCTCCGACTCTGCTCCATACTCCAACACCGCCATCTCGGCCGCGAGCTTGCCCCACGCCTTTGCGTTCTCCTCGTCCTTGCCACGCACGCAAGCGATGAACGCGATCTGCGCCGACGCCGTACGTTCGAGAACCAATCCTTCGATCTCGAGGAGTTGCTGAACCTTTTTCGTGTGGGTGACGAACCTGAGCGGGTCGAGTTTGGCTTGCGTGTCGTCCTTGATCCTCCTCGCTTCGCTCCTCCTCTCGTCGCTCTTCTTGAGTTCCTCGTCCGGGAGAACGCACACCTCACAACGACAGTCGAATCTGAACCAACTCTGTAGATGCGCCTTCCTCTCCTCCCTCGGAGCGCACAACTCGCCGTACCCATGCGTGATCTCCTCGCCCGCCTCGATCCGCCTCACGGCCGTCACGGTCGACTCGTCCGTCTTCTCGTTGTAGTTGAGGATAGTCGAAGGTTTGCAAGAATGGTTTGAATCGAGAGAGGACGGCAGAACACTCCTCCAGTCTCGTACTTGTCGTTCTTCGAGTGCGTACCACACTCGATGCAGTTGGTGTTCCACACGCCGACGACGGGATGGAACTCGGGTTGGGAGTTGCAGAGGGATTTGTAGGCGAGTTGGGAGGAAATAGGGAGGGCGAGGACCTTGTCGAGCAGTTCAGGGCCCGAGACTTGGCCGACGATGATCTTGAGGAGCGGTGATTCGGCGTGCCAGGATCGTGCCGGGTTCGATGGCGGTGAGGGCGATCGCACCGAGTCCTTTGCCGGGGACTGGACGGATCTCGAAGAAATGAGCTGTGGTGCTGGATTGAGTGCCTAGAAAATGGTACGTCGTGCAGGCGCGTCAGCCGGGCGGGCGCGTTGCTCGTTCGAAACGTCCGACGGACTCATTCTGGAGGACGTGGGAACCGGGCGAGTGGCGAAGACTGAGTGAGATATGAGCAAAAGTGTCAAGGGATGAAAGTGATGGAAGAAGCAGAAGAGCATCCGCACCCTGCTAACCTGGACGAGGTTCACCAGTCTTTGACGAACGGTTTCGCGCGCGGGACATCGAGGCTGTGCAAAGAGCCGGTTCCAGGGACCACTCGCTCGCTCGAAAACGTCTCATTGCTGACACCTGCTTTCTCGCATTGACAACTTCTCTCACTTCTTCTCCTGATCCCACTCTTCCACCGCCTCACCAACAGCCCTCGCCGCGTCCCAACAATCCTTGAAACTATTGTACAGCGGCACCGGTGCCAACCTAATCACTCCCGGCCTCCTCTCGTCCCCCAACACGCCCTTCCTCCTCAATTTGTCAAAAATCGGATCCATACTCTCCACAGGGTGGAAAAGTAGCGAGAGTTGAGCACCTCGGTACGGGTGAGGTGGGGTGAGGATCGTGAAGCTCGTTGTCGTGGTGGTGGAAGGAGGGAACGAGTCGAGAGGAACGAAAGAAGGGAGAGTGGAGAGGAGGTAATCGAGGTAGGTCGTAAGAAGGATGGATTTTGTCCGAAGTGGAGCGAGGTAGTGTGTGTTCGATGTCGGGTCCTCAGAGGGCGAGGAGGAGGATGACGTGGCGAGGGCAGGGAGCTTCGAAGCGCGGTCGTAGATCTTTAGCGAGGCATGGAGGGCCGCGACGTCGAGCACTGAGGGGTTCGAGAATTGGAAGCCTCGGGCACCGGGGAGGGGCGAAAAGATCTCGGGCATCTGGAAGCGGGTTTTCAGGTCGTGGCCCCACCAGCCTTGTAGCCTGCAGATCCTCTCTGTATGAGCCGCTGCGACCAACAACGAGGAGAAAAAGGCTGTCAGGACACACCTCTTTCGTTCAGCATGCCTCTCGTGCACGAAGATGCCAGCGATCCCACCCGGCCCAGAGTTGAGGTACTTGTACGAGCACCACGCGGCAAAGTCGACGCCCCAGTCGTGCAGCTCGATCGGGACGTTTCCGATCGCATGAGCAAGGTCAAAAGCGACGATGCATCCCTGTTTGAGATTTCTTATCAGTCCAAGCTCGAAGAATGAATGGTGGGCGGAAACCACGAACCTTGGCGTGACCCGCTTCCGTGATCGCCTTCATATCAAAGTACTGCCCCGTGTAGTACTGCACCGCACCGAAACAGATGACCGCAATCGATTCGCCTTGCTCTTCGATGACTTTGAGGATCTCAGACGTGCGGAGCGTGTACTCTCCCGGAAGGGGTTCGAGGGGGAGGAGGGATGACGGAGGGTAGTCGCGGAGGGAGATTTGAGAGGCGAAGGCGTACTGTTTGCCGACATAGAAAACTCAGTACTGAGACTCTGCAGGATATAGGAATGCCGGAAAAGGACGAACGGCATCAGAAGGGAAGCATTTCGCCTCGTAGAGGATCTTGTGCCGTGTCGGCGTCGGCTGGTAGAAGCTCGTGAACAGCGCGTTCAGGTTGGCCGTCAACGAGCCCATGCAAGCGACTTCTGTCGACATGATCTTCTTCTCCCCAGACGGAAGTACAGTTTCCTCCGTTTTCGCTCCTGCAAAATTGAGGAAGTTACGATCTGGACTGAGCTCGCGAAGCGGCATGTGGGGGGGCCAGCCGACGTACCGACCAATTGAGCCAGATAGTGCGTGACCTTTTCGTCTACGGTCAGCCAATCGTGTGTATCGTGTTCTGTATGTCCCAAAACAGCTCTGTGACGACGACAAAAACACGATGCATCAGCTCCACCGCGCTCAGCATTGACCTCAACCCTCGCGTCCATCGCTCCGCCATCAAACCTATTCGCAACTCGCAACAAGGAGAAACCGAAAGAGGCTCACAAAGTTCCCCAATTCCTCAACTCGTTCAACACCTCCTTCTCCGTCGACTTTGGCAAACAGCCCAACGAGTTTCCAGCGAGGTACGTCCCGACTTGCTCTACATCCTCCCCTGCCTCGACCGTTCCACCACTCTCCCTCTCGGCAGGGATCCCAATCATACTCTTCTTCGGAATGATGAACTCATCCCGGAACGATCGGAGCGGGTCGGTCGAATCGAGGTGCGAGGCGAAAGAGGCGGAATGGAGCGTGTCGGAGGTGGATTGCGAGAGGAGGGACGAGAGGAGTGGTGGTGGAGTTATCGTCGGTGACATTTTCTTGTTTGAGTTGGTAGTGTCTGCGAGCGAAAGTAGTGCGAGTTGTGGGAGGTCGTGGGAGGAAGGCAACGGAAGGCCGTTTCCGTGGGCCGGACTTGTGCTGGGCTCGGGCTTCGCAGCGGCAAAGGGGGCCGAGACGGCGATGCCCGCCAAAGTCCGCCAAACTTGGTACGATGTGAGGTGCACGTTCTTTAGGTGGCTTTGGTACCTTTGGGAGAGAAGAACGGCACACCAAGGCTATTCGCAGAGCTTTTCTCCTGGACCGCACCACGGCTGGTTAGGAAGCCACGTGGCCTTTTGTTTTTGGTTGTAGGTGCGTGGACGAAACGAGTTTACGATCGGGGAATCGAATCAGACCGAAATTATCAATCTCAATTGCCCAAAGCCTTCTCGTGAAGTTTGATTGCCTCACTCCGGCCACATTTTGACTCTCTGGTCAACCAACGCTCCGCGCGCCACGTGTAAGCGACGTGCGACCTCGTCGTCGGCCCACCAAACCTTCGCAAACCATTTATCAACATGTTTTGGACGTTCTGCGAGCCGTAGAGGCCCGAATGAGGCCACGTGTCACGGTGCTATCGGCTCAGGCACAGACTGCTACTGGCCTAGGCGGGAGGGAGGGGAGGGGCCTAAGGGAAGAGTTTGAGGGCAGGCGAAGCTAGAATCTCCACCCTTCCTCACCCCAAGGAAATCCGTCAAGATGGTGCGTACTGCATTTCTAGACATGTTTACCATGTACCCCTACACTTTGCACGATTCGACCCCCGTTCCTTCCGACACCGCTCCGCCGTCGCAGTGGCGCGCGAAAAGCCTGCCACCCTCGAACCCCCCCACTTGGACCCTCCGAGGTGTGGGACGATGTGAACACGTATGCTGACTGCAGTCGACTTTGGTTGTCTTTATAGGTCAACTTTACCGTGTATGTAGACTTTGGATCGGTGCTGCTTGCACGCGTGGAGGTGAAGGGTCGTGGAACTGGTTGGCTGACTGGCGCTCCTGTGACGATGCGATCCGTAGCGATGAGATCCGTGAGCTCATGGACAAGCCGACCAAGTGAGTTTCGTTTCTATTTACATCTACTTGTGGACGTTGCGATAAAGGGAGAAGTGCGAGCGAGAGGAGCGCGACGGATGGTTTGCTGACGATACCGCCTCGTCACCCGCTTCTGCGCCCCACAGCATCCGTAACAGTGAGTCTGCTCGCACCTGGATGGCGTAGAAAGTGTCTATAGATTGCTGACTATCACCTGCTTACTCCAGTGTCGGTCATTGCCCACGGTGAGCGTCTTTCCTGCACTCCGCGAGAACGGGGGATCAAGTCACCAAGCGGCGAGCCCACGAGGTGGAGGCACGGGTCGGCCATTGGGTGGCGGGGACCATCGTCGCGGGTGAACGAGAGGAATGCAAGGACGTGCAGCTGACCTGCATCAATTAACTTCTATCAGTCGATCACGGAAAGTCGACCCTCACCGACTCGCTCCTCGCCAAGGCTGGTATCGTGTCTGCCGGTCGTGCCGGAGACGCTCGTGCCATGGACACCCGTCAGGACGAGCAGGACCGTGGTATCACCATCAAGTCCACCGCCATCACCATGTTCTTCTCCCTCCCCGACCCCGAGGACGCCAAGGAGATCCCCCAGAAGACCGACGGTGAGTGCCCCTGCTGCCTCCCCGCCGATTTTTCCGTTTTTCGGTGCTTGCTCCTGGAGCGAGGAACGCATCGAATGCGGTCGTGGTGGCTTGAATGAATGGCGCTGACTGTTGTGAATCTGTGGTCTTCTTTCGTTTGACGACCGCCAGGTGGAAACTTCTTGATCAACTTGATCGACTCGCCCGGTCACGTTGACTTCTCGTCCGAGGTTACCGCCGCCCTCCGTGTCACCGACGGAGCCCTCGTCGTCGTCGACACGATCGACGGTGTCTGTGTCCAGACCGAGACCGTCCTTCGTCAGGCCCTCGGAGAGCGCATCAAGCCCGTCGTCATCATCAACAAGGTCGACCGTGCCCTCCTCGAGCTCCAGATCTCCAAGGAGGACCTCTACCAGAACTTCTCGCGTACCATCGAGTCGGTCAACGTCATCATCTCGATGTACCACGAGGCCTCGCTCGGCGACGTCCAGGTCTACCCCGAGAAGGGTACCGTCGCGTTCGGTTCCGGTCTCCACGGCTGGGCCTTCACCCTCCGCCAGTTCGCGGCCCGCTACGCCAAGAAGTTCGGTGTCTCCAAGGACAAGCTTATGCCCAAGCTCTGGGGCGACAACTACTTCAACCCCAAGACGAAGAAGTGGTCCACCAAGGCGACTGACGCCGACGGCAAGGCCCTCGAGCGTGGTTTCAACATGGTGAGCACAATTTTCTCGGCTTTTGCTCGCGCGGGTTGCTGATGAGAGTGCTTTTGGTGGTGAAATAGTTCGTTCTCGACCCCATCTTCAAGATCTTCGACGCCGTCATGAACTTCAAGAAGGACCAGATCCCCACCCTTATCGAGAAGCTCGAGATCAACCTCACCTCGGAGGAGCGTGACTTTGAGGGCAAGGCTCTCCTCAAGACCATGATGCGCAAGGTGGGTTCCGTATTTGTTTTGATTTTAGTTTCAGAACGAAGGTCTGACATCTTTGCATCAGTTCCTCCCCGCCGGAGACTCCCTCCTCGAGATGATTGTCATCAACCTCCCCTCGCCCGTTACCGCCCAGCGCTACCGTGTCGAGACTCTCTACGAGGGACCCATGGACGACGAGTCGGCCATCGGTATCCGTGACTGCGACCCCGCCGGTCCCCTCATGCTCTATGTCTCCAAGATGGTGCCCACCTCCGACAAGGGACGTTTCTACGCCTTCGGCCGTGTCTTCTCCGGAACCGTCCGGTGCGTGCCCGCTCTCCTTGTTCAAGATGGAGAGCAGGCTTTCTTACCTTTTTCGTGTTGATTCGACAGTGCTGGACCCAAGATCCGTATCCAGGGCCCCAACTACGTCCCCGGCAAGAAGGACGACCTCTTCGTCAAGTCGATCCAGCGTACCGTCCTCATGATGGGAGGCAAGGTCGACCCCCTCGAGGACTGCCCCGCCGGAAACATCGTCGGTCTTGTCGGTGTTGACCAGTTCCTCCTCAAGTCGGGAACCCTCACCACGTCCGAGACTGCCCACAACATGAAGGTCATGAAGTTCTCGTGCGTTTGCCTTCCTTTTCTTCGTTTGGAGACGCTTTTGCTGATGGTCGTCGTGGGGCTTTCCCAAAAACAGCGTCTCCCCCGTCGTGCAGGTCGCCGTCGAGGTCAAGAACGCCAACGATCTCCCCAAGCTCGTCGAGGGTCTCAAGCGTCTCTCCAAGTCGGACCCCTGTGTCCAGACCTGGATCTCCGAGACTGGAGAGCACATTGTCGCCGGTGCCGGTGAGCTCCACCTCGAGATTTGTCTCAAGGATCTCGTCGAGGACCACGCTGGTGTGCCCCTCAAGATCTCGGACCCCGTCGTCGGTTACCGTGAGACTGTTCAGGCCGAGTCGTCCATGACTGCTCTCTCCAAGTCCCAGGTTTGTCGCCCTTTCTTTCTTTTCTCGAGTTTGGAAAACTAACGCCTTTGTTTTTCTTTCTTTTTCAGAACAAGCACAACCGTCTCTACATGACCGCCGGTCCCGTTGACGAGGAGGTTTGCAAGGCCGTCGAGGATGGCAAGATCGCCCCCCGTGATGACTTCAAGCTCCGTGCCCGTCTCATGGCCGACGAGTACGGCTGGGACGTCACCGACGCCAGGAAGATCTGGTGCTTCGGTCCCGACGGTGGAGGACCCAACTTCCTCGTTGACACCACCAAGGGGTGCGTTCGTTTCCCTTAATTTCTTGAGCAGCTCGAGTCCTAACGCGAGGAATTGTTTCGCCTTTCAGAGTCCAGTTCTTGAACGAGATCAAGGATTCGTGTGTTGCCGCTTTCCAGTGGGCCACCAAGGGTGCGTTTTTCGTTGATCGTCCGAGAAGAAGGGAGCTCGCTGACGTGTTCTTTTTCGTTTCGCAGAGGGACCTTGCGCTGAGGAGATCATGCGTGGTAACCGTTACAATGTCATGGATGGTAAGTTACTCACTTCTACTTCTCAACAAAGTGGAAAGAAGAATGGTTTTGACCCCTTTTTGTACACGTGGCCCTTAGTCACTCTTCACACCGACGCCATCCACCGTGGAGGAGGACAGATCATCCCTACTTGCCGTCGTGTCGTCTACGCCGCCTCGCTCCTCGCCCAGCCCGGTCTCCAGGAGCCCGTCTACATGAGTGCGTCCTCGCTCCCCGCGCGTCCCAAGACGTTCTCAGACTTACTCTTTCGCTTCTACAGTCGAGGTTCAGTGCCCCGAGACCGCTCTTGGTGGTATCTACTCCACATTGAACAGGAAGAGGGGCAAGTTTTACATCGTTTCTATGGTTTTACGAGGAGCAGCGTGTTGACTTTGGCTCCAACCCACAGGACACGTCTTCTCCGAGGAGCAGCGCCCCGGAACCCCCATGTACACCGTCAAGGCGTACCTTCCCGTCAACGAGTCGTTCGGTTTCACTGGAGAGCTTCGCCAGGCCACCTCCGGACAGGCCTTCCCCCAGATGGTGCGTTCCTTTGTCTCGTCTGCGCGCCCGGCTCTCCGCAACTCGCGACGCTAACGAAATACTTCTCGCGCGACTTGCAGGTCTTCGACCACTGGCAGACCATGCCCGGTACCACCACCGAGAAGGGTGGCAAGGTCGAGGCCCTTGTCCTTGAGGTTCGTCGTCGCCTTCTCGCGCGCGCGCGCGCCTCTGCTAACGCCTCTGCGCGCACCTACAGATCCGTAAGAGGAAGGGTCTTAAGCCTGAGATTCCTACTCTTGATCAGTTCTACGATTTAAGCACTATTCTTTTGATTGTGCCCCAAATTGGTCCTAACGCGTCTTTTGCACCCACAGAAACTCTAAATTGTCGTCGAATGGGGAGACTGGAATGTCAACGCGTGTTATGCTTTGTGAATGCTTTTGCTACCTGAGAGGCGAGAGAGTTGTTTCTTGTTTTCGAAATCGAAGAAAGGCCCCGTGAACTTTACATCATCAATTGCTGCTGGACGGGAGCTCGTGGCGGATTACGTCTCCCGCGGCATCGCGCCGACGTATCGCTCCGGGTACAGGACAAGATCCCTTCCGTGCATCATTTCAAGACAGGGCCTGGTAGGCTAAATATTTTTGGTTGACATTGAGTACCTGTGAGACCAGGGCGGGCCTCCACTGCTGACACGTGGATGTCGTTCGAGGTCGTGTCAAGGGGAATAGGCGAGTAAGAGTGAGAAGCTGACGGTGTCTGATGTTGCTTTGCTGTCTGTGAATCGGGGCTCGAGATTTACTCTCACACAGGAGGGAAAATGGAGCATGACTGCCTTGTCGAGGACGTTTCCCTCCACCGTTCTCACTGCAAGCTCCAGATCGGTAAGCTCGACAAATGGCCCCAGTGCAATAAAATCATCCTTTTCTTTCTTCATCCACAGAAATAAGCGCAGCTGTCTCAATGAAGGCCACGTGGTGTTCGTGCTTACAACTCTGCTGATCAAAGCACGGCGGGCGCCGCCGCGAGTGACGCACCGGTTCGGTTCGGGTCTCGCGACTTTCGCTGCAGCAACTCAGCCCCGCTCCTCTCCTTCCTACCATCAACTTCTTTCACAACTGAAAAATGGCACCAAAAATCTTCCTTGTCGGTGTGGGCTTCATCGGAGGCAGTCTGTTGCAGTCGCTCGTCGACTCGAAGGCGTACGAGATCACGGCGTTGACGAGGAAGGAGGAGCAGGCGGAGGTGCTCAAGAAGTTGAGCGTCAAGCCTGTACTCGGTGAGCTCGGTTGAATGCTCTTGTAATGTTAAAAGCTGATAAATGGGAGCAGGGACATTGTCCGACCACGACCTGATCGTCGAGCAGGTCCTCCAGAACGAAGTGAGTACCTCCGCCGAACTCGGCTCCGTTCTACCCCCGAAAGGGCGCTCAATGCTGACAACATTGGGTTTTGATAGATCATTGTGCACACTGCTACTGCCGACGACCAGCCTTCAGTCAAGGCGATCCTCGACGGCCTGGCGAAGCGCCCCGCTTCGGCGACCCCTGCGGTGTACTTGCACACTTCTGGCAGTACGTGCATTCCCCACAAAACCTAAACATCTCCCCGCATCAATCCAGCGACTCTAAACTCTTGCATTTGCAGCTGGAGTCATCTCGACCGACTTTGAGGGCACCAAACCCCCTCCTCACAACTACGACGACAAGAACCAGGGCGACGTCGATGCGCTCCCCGAATCGGCGCCGCACCGCGATGTCGACTTGTTGATCAAGAACGCCGTTGAGAGCGGCAACCTTGGAAAGGCGAAGGTTGGCATCATCCTCCCTCCGTTGATCTACGGTGTTGGAACCGGGTGCGTGGCGCTTCCCCCCTCTTTGATGCCTCTCGCTGATCCACTCTGCCCACAATAGGCCATTCAACAAGACGAGCATCCAGGTACCAGGCTGGGTGTGTCAGTCGATGAAGAACAAGAACGTCAACATTGTGGGCACCGGCGTCAGCGAGTGGAACCACATTCACGTAAGCTCCTCAACCACCCCTTCCTCTCTCCAACCCACACTAACCCTTCCACCCCAGGTTGCCAACCTCGTCCTCGCCTACCGCACCATCATCGACCACCTCTCCAGCACTTCCACCCAACCCCCACTCTACTACTTCGCCGAAACGGGCTACCACACCTGGCTCTCGCTCGGCGAGGCCATCCAAAAAGCCCTCGCTTCCCGCAACCTCCTCGACGCGAAAGAGGTCGTCAAGGGTGGCAAAGCGAGCTACATGGGTAGTAATTCGAGGAGCGTGGCTAGCAGGATCAGGGAGTTGGGGTGGAAGCCGGAGGTCGAGATCAGTGTCTGGGATAGCGTGGATGGGGAGGTGCAGGAGATTTTGGATACGAATGTGCAGAGGGAGTTTGAGGAGAGGTGAATCTGGTCGGAAATGAAAAGCTGTTAGGAAGTGGGTGATAGTGCTCAGTTGCGCTGCTTGACATGAGAATCAATACTTTTGTGCCACGTCATTGATGTGCGAGTGCAGGGTGCCAGTGCAGCTCATTTTGCCACGGCTCTTCTGTTTCGTTTTTTGCTGAGATTACTTCCATGAATGGCCATCCTAAAGTAGGTGCTCCGCGTCAAGTCTTAGATTAGCACTCAACGGAGGCGTCGGCGGCCACTCCTCCGTCGCTCGCCAGATGCAGCCGAGTGCCTGTCGAGGAACCACCGACGCTTACATACTCCCCAATGCCTCACTGCTTCTCCTGGCCCACACTCTTCTCGAATTAATCGCGCCCCAGCTCGGTGGACTCCGAGGTGGCGGGCAGGTCACGCCTGTCGCGGCGCTGCGGGGAGCGGCCGACGTGGCCTTCCCTTCTGGGATAGAAGACTTTCCCGATCGCGTATAGGAATTATTGACGCGGGGAAAAGGAAGAGCTTGGGGTGCTTCACCTGTCACCGTGAGCCTTCTTCTTGGTTTCGTCCTCTTTCTCTCTATTCTGTGACTACCAGGTACTGGACGACACCACCACACGAGGGATTCGATGAGTTCTGGGGCAGTGCCGTTCACGCCGCCGTCGTTTCCCGTCCTGCCGAGACTGTGAGGTTACGTTCTGGCGAATGTGGTCCTTTCTAGTCAGCTAACTTCCTTTTTGAATGTAGTGGGTCTGATCAAACGGTGACACCTGCTTCCATGGCGGCAGCTTCGGCAGCAACACCAGCGACCGTCAACATCTCGCTATCACCGTCGTCCAAAGAGCGATTGAAGACGTCCGATAGCTCAGGTGAGTTCTGTGCGAGATGGCAGGATATAGGGGCTTATATTGTGGGGCTGGACTACAGACTACAGCGACTCTGAAACCGATCACGATGTCGACCGACGAACCTCGTCCGGCAGCGAATCTCCCTTCCTCTTCTCCGTCCCCACGTCCCCAGCACCATCAACGCCGCTCTCACCTCCCCTAAGCGCTCCTCCTACCGGCCCTCTCCCCTCAATCCCACAACTTGGCTCTCCACCAACAGGGTTCAGCCGCCTTCGGATCTCCACGACCCACTCGGACCTCTCCCGATGGGCGCCATCGCGCCCCTCCACCGCCTTTCCTTCCGGCATCTCGCACCTCCCTCAGGTCCCAGACGCGCGCTACAACGGTCCCACTTCCTTTCCCAACACCAAAATCCCCCACGACATGAAACAACTCGAATCCTCGACGATGCGACTTCTGTCTCCCTCCGTCTTCGAAGAATTTCTTACGGACGAGAATGGGCGACGAAACTTCCGAGAATACCTACAGGAGACTCAACCGGACTTGGTGGCACAGTTGGATTTCTGGTGGGACTTGCACGTGTTGCAGACGATGACGGAAAAGGCGAGGTTGGGGGCTTTGAGGATGCAGGACATTTATCTACTGCCCGGCGCGGACGCGGAGGTCAAGTTGCCGAGCGCGTTGTTTGGGCAGACGTTGGGGGCACTCAAAAGGGTCACGTCGGGGTCTGGGCTAGAGAAGCCGTCTGAGCATTTGTTGTCGTCGTTGTATGCTCAGCAGTTCCAGGTGCGTGTGTTGGTGTAGGTCACGACGTTGGGGGGTCTTCAGCTGACGAGACCGTTTTCGGCAGACGTACGTCCGCGAGCGACTGGTACAGCATGCGAGCGTAAAGCTCGGTGTTTTGAACCTCTCACCAACCGAACGCGCGGGATTGTGAGTGTTCGCACGGGAGTGCGCACTGGTCGCAAGCACTGACGTGGCGCGTGATGGCAGGGGCGACGCGTTCTGTTTGACAAACCCTCGACTTCATGACGCACCTATTGTGCTTTGTAGCGCAGCCTTCTGCGACATGACCGGATATTCAGTTACCCAAGTCGTGGGAAGGAATTGTCGGTGCGTGCGCTCAGAGGCGGGAAGCGGCGCGGTTCGACGAAGAACTGACATTCGGCGCATCAGCTTCCTTCAAGGATCTGGAACGTCTAGGGAGAGTATAAAGTCGATCAAGGCGGCGCTGGGTGCTGGAGAAGGTGGGTTCCCGCTCAATCTTGTGAGCAAGGTGTTCATACTGACGCCAACACGTGGCGCGCAGCGATCACTCAACTGCTCCTGAACTACCGACTCGACGGCACACCATTCTGGAACCTCCTATCCATCATTCCTCTTCGAGATGAGAAAGGCGACATCACTTACTTCATCGGTTCGTCCTTTACCACTTTTCGCCTTCCCCTCTCCGATTTTTCTCACCCTCCGTTCCCTCCCACAGGTGGACAAACAAACGTCACAGCCACCATGACCTCCGGCGCTTCTCTCTCCTTCCTCAGCGGTACCGACTCCCTGTCCTACGGCGCCTCCCTCTCCCCTCGACCCCCCGAAACCGACCTAACCTTCTCCCAAACGATCCGGAACGCGATGGTCAGCAACCCCTCCACCGCTTCGCCTCAAGTGAGCAACAACAGTTCAGGTGGATTTGGCACTACTCCACCGCAAAGTGTGGGTGGCGATGAAGGGTCGGATGAGTTGGCGCCGTTGTCGCCGAGCATTGCGTCGCCCGTGTTGAAGGGGAGGAGGTTCTCGTTGTTTGGGGGAAAGGGGAAGGGTGCGAAGCAGAAGGTGAATGGGGTGGGAGGAAAGAAGTTCGGTGAGAAAAGTCCGGAGCTTTCTCCTAGGACTAGTTCGCTGGAGGTACGTTGGGTCTTGATGTCAGGGGGTTGCATATGTTACTGACGTGGCGACCTCCAGGGCCGGGCCGGCGAGGCGAGTCAAACGTACGATAAAGTGATGCTATTCCGACGAAAGGGTGAGCTCAGGTTTCCTCTCCATTTCCAACATCATCCTAATCACCCCAATTTTAAATCAGACCGGGAAGTTCTCTTCGTTACGCCCAACTTCCTCGAAGCCTGCGGCCTCCCGCACTCGACCCCCGACGAGAAGTTCTCCTCTCCGTTGCTCCACGCCGACGTTTTGGACATCCTCAAGTTCAGGAACAAGGCCGATGCGAAGGTATTGGGACAGCAGATCAAGACGGCGATTGCGGAGGCTCATCCGGCGTCGATACCGTGTGGTGTGAGAAAGCAGAAGGACGGCCTCTTGTGAGTCTTGCATCATCTAACAATCTCATTTGTTGAAAGGGGAGCCTGACAGCGTTGCGCCCGTGTAGCTCGAAGAGCGAGGCGACGTTCGGAGTGCTGCACCTCACGCCGATGGTTGACGGTGGGGAGGAGTGCGTCGCCTGTACGGCGGTGTAAGTCGGTACATGTTCCCATCACCAAGATCATAACTGACACCCTGCTTTGCTTTGAAGCTTTGTATGAGACCTAGTTGAGCTCAATTTCCGCCAGCGCATGTAGCCACGTGTCTCGATGTTTGTTGTAAATCACCATCCAGCAGCCTTCGTGGCGATGCTACTTTATATTGAGCGTGGATTGAAAGCACCCTGCGGCGAGATGTGCTGGGTGAAAGCACTGGGCGATGGGAAACACGCGCGTCGGGTCGCGAGATTGGGTAGTCACAGCCTCGTGTTCCAGACGCAGAAGATGGCGTTTGTACAAATATACGGGTATACGGTTAAAAGAGGGTCTCCAAATGACTAAAAAAAGCAAACTCCGTCTCATCGGTGCGAAGGCAGCGGCGCGTTCGATAGCGGGAGTTTGAAACGGTCGGCAGCTGAGAAGTCGGAACCTGAAGAAACGAAAAGTCAGGCTCGCGCTGTTGAACACCACGTAAAGAGCACGCTATACTCACTGGCGTCATCTGACATGCTACCTGTGCGATCTCTGGCGAACTCGCTTTCGAAATGTGGCGAGCCGTCGAACCCGTTCGTGCCCGTCTCCTCGTACGCATCCTGGAGAAGTGGAGAACGGTCAGCGATGCGGTTCACGATGCAGTGGTAAAGTGATAGACCCACCAAAAGAATCGAAATCTTTTGTTCCCTGTGATACAGAAAAAAGAAGTGGAAAGGATGATGAAGACCGGGCCAACGGGGGAGATGACGATGCGAGTTAGCAATCCGTTCACTGAAGCAAGAGCAACAACCAAAAGAAAGCAGACGTACGCGACCTCGCACCGTTTCTCCAGCTGAGCATTCTCCCTCTTCAGCCAATCCGATTTAGTCTGAGCCGCCGCGAGTTCCTGCTCGAGTCGCTTCGTGTCCTCCGACGACCCTACATGCGTCGACGACGAGTTCTTCAACGCCTGTCTCAGCTCATTGTTCAACGAGTTGTTGAGCACGAGTGTTTCATCGAGCTCATGCCGAGCTTTCTCGAGGTCCTGGTCGAGCCCGGTGAGCTCCGTCTCGAGTTCGTGAATCTTGGCGTCCGCGTCGGACTGGTGGTGGTCGAAATCGGCTTGGAGGCTCGCCAACCGGGCCTGAAGCTCCCCGTTTTCCTTTGAGGACGTCGTTTGATGGACGGCAAGCTGAGCGCGAACGGTTTCGAGTTCCGTCTTGAGGTCGGCGTGGGCGCCGCGGTCGCCGACTTCGGCCTCGAGCTCCTCGTTGCGCTCCTTGTAGCGAGTAAGTTCCTAAATGAAGCAGGTCAGCTACTACCCAGAAGGTAAACAGTACAAAGAAACTTTTCGACGCACCTCCTTCATCCGACGAAGCATCTTCTCGGTGCCCTTGACGTACTGAATCGCCCTCAGATGAGTCTGCTCAAGCTGCTGGTGTCGCCCCTGCAGCGCCTCGAGATCCTCCTGAGCCTTGGTCGCACGGGCGCTTTCCTCCGGTCCCGTCGCACGAAGCCCTTCCAACTGCTCCTTCGCCTCGCGGTGTCGCTGCTCCGAATCGGCGAGCTCGCGTCGCGAGTCCTCGTGAGCAGACTCGAGCTCCTGGTGCGCACGGTTACGCTGCTCGAGTCGGGTTTCGAGCTCCTGGACACGTCGGTGGAGCTGCTCGGGCGTCTCGTCGCCGGACAGCGGTGGGAAGCGGGTCGCGAGATCGTCGTCCGTAACCGAAAGGCCGTGGTCGGCCATGATGCTCCGGAGAAGCCCAACCTTGACCTCGGCGGCTTCGCGAGTACGATGGGCGTTCTTGAGCTCCCCATCACGGTCGAGGAGCGTCGACTTGTGTCGGCTCGCATCATCGAGGATCTGAGCGTGCTGACCACGAAGCGAGGCCATCTCGGACTTGAGCTGAACGACTTGGGCCTGGAGTGCAGACTCGCGAGAGCGAGCCTCGTTGAGCTCAGCGAGGGTGGCCTCGACCTTGGCGCGAGAATCCTGATGGAGCTGCTTGATGCTAAGGTTCTCGTCCTCGACGGCGCGGAGTCGCTCCTGGTTGAGCTCGCTAGACACATCCCTCGACGGCGCGTCGCGGTGAGCGGCGACGAGCTCCGCGAGTCCACCGGTCGCAAGCAGCTTGGTCGCGTCGTGCTCGTCCTTGGTCGCTTTGAGGATCCGCTCGAGGTCCGCCGCCTTGGCGACAGCTGCCGACGTCTCAAGCTGCCTCGACTCGAGCTCCGACTGAAGCTGCGCCGCCTTCGTGCGGTGCTCCGTAAGCTCCGTCTGCGACTGCTGCCACACGGAATGGATCTCGTCGTTCCTCGCATGAGCAGCAGCGAGGGCGAGCTGGCTCTCCTCAATGGCGCGAACGTGCTGGTTGATCGTGTTCTCGGACGTGTCGGATCGCTCTTTGAGCTGCGAATGCTCCGCCTGGAGAACCTGGAGCGACGAGGTGAGACTTGCGATCTTCTCGACGTGCTCCTGTGCCGCCGTCTCGTGTGCCTGCGAACGGCGCTGAAGGTCGGCATAATCGGTAAGCGAGCGCGAGTAGGAGCTCTCAGCCGCTTCAGCTCTGTTGGTCGCCGCCGAATGCCGCTCCTCGATCGACGCCCTCATCTCCGTATGGTGCTCGATGTCGCCCTGCAGCTTCTCGACCTGATGCTCGAGCATGGCTTTGCTTGCGAGCGCTTCCGTAAGCTTGCGCTCGAGCTCGGCCGATCGTTCCCGTTCGAGCTTCGTCGCGTCGCCAGCGGAGCCAGCCTCGAGAGCAGCGAGCTTGGCACGGTAGTACGACGCCTCCTGGAGGGCTGCCGTCTTGCCGCGAGTAGCGAGGGCGACCTTGTCGTCGACGGCCTGGGCCTGCTCGGCCAGCGTGGTCTGAAGCGAAAACACGTCAGCGAGGACCCTCACCCTATCCGAGGTTCAGAAATCTCACCTTAGCCTTAGCCAACTCCTGCTTAACCGTAATCAACGCCTCCAGCACCTGCTTATTCTCACCCTCCCCGACGCTCGCATGCAATCCCTCCAACCCACCCTCCTCCTCCACCTCGGGCGCCACAAACCCCTTCTTCACCGCGAGCGCCAAAGTCGTCGCCATCCACTTCTCTCTACTCTTCAGCGCCGCAATCTCCTCCTCCTTCGCCTTGAGCGCCTCACTCGAGACCCCAGGAGCAGGTGACGAGACGTTGCCATTCGTGGCCGACCTCGAGCCGTAGTAGAATGCGTCTTGCGGTGGTGTCGATCGCTGCTGCTGGTCCTGCTGCTCGGCGCTCTCAACCGACCTTCCCTGGTTCGGCGACGGGCTCCTCGCGTTCCTGATAGCCGAGGCGACTCCAGGTCCTCCACCAGCAAAAGTCGACGCGCTGACAAGCGGAGGCGAGCCGTTCACTCCCGCTCCGCCAGCTCCCGACGGCGACATAGCCCGCTGAGACCTCTGCGACGGCGACATCGCACGGTCGGCGACCTCGTAGCCCGAGTTGACCCTCCTCGCTTCCTCGTCTCCCGGACGAGCAGGACGAACAGGTGGTCCACCACTGGGGGTGGGGGAAGTCGTTCCGCCCGTCGTGGTCGCGCGCTTGGCTTGATTGTTTTTCGCTCCTCCTCCGACGACTCCCTGGGGCTGAGCTTGCTGTTGCTGGCCGATGACGATCGGCTTCCCCTTCGGTTGCTGCTGACCCTCGTTGATGACTTGGCCGAACGACTTTGGCTGCTCTCCGTTCTGCGATGAGACGACTCCGCGATTCGTCGGCGAAGCAGCGCGTCGAGGGTCCTCCGACTGAGGAGAGTTTTGGGGCGAGTCAAATTGACCGGAGGCCATGGGAGGAGTGGAATTGGGTGCGACTGGTGGGGGGAGTCCTGAGCCGGGTTGAGGAGGTGAGGAGACAGATGGTGGTGGGGGACTGGTACTGCCGCTAAGGACGGGGATGGAGGACTTGCGCGAGTTGCCTTGAGGCGCTCGTCCAGAATCAGGTGGGTACTTGATCTTGCCTGTCGAACAAAACATGTCGTCGGCATTTCCTTCAACTCGTTGCGCTTCTTGAAAGAGGAGGAGAACGCACTCGTATCGAGAACATGAACAAAAGACGGATCGTCGGCCCTAGTGGAGGTGTAACTCTCACCGCCCAAAACGTAGACTTTGTTCATCCACGTCGCCATAGCATGACCACTCCTCCCACTTGGCGCCGGTCCCATGTTTTGGAACATGAACCATCTCTGGTCTGCACCATCGCGAACACAAACAAACGTGAGCGTCAGCTCCTCCTCCGCCCTCCCATTCCACCAAAAGTTGAACTCTCCCTCTCGAAGCCAGAAAAAGCACTCACTGGTGATCTTGAACGCCGCCAGATCCTCCAAATCCTTGCCATCCACGCCCCTCCCACCAAAGACATACATCACATCATCGACCAGCGTCGCCGCGTGACCTTCCCTCGGCACGGGGATGTAACCGATGCAGCTCAGCTCCGACCAAAGTCCCGTGTTGGTATCGTAGCACCAGGTGTCGTTGTAGTGGTACTGGCCGTCGGTTCCACCGAAGCTAGATGGAGAGGAGTGGTGCGCTGTCAGCGGAGCCCGTCGGAAGGGAGGCAGAGGGAGAAGGGACCAACATGTAGATACAGTCGGCGTGGGTTACTGCGGTGTGACCTGTTCGCTTAGGAGGAGCGATGGCGTTGGGTCCGTAGTCGGCGAACGACCATTTAGGCGTGCCAGCCTTGACTGAACGCGCATCTCGCGTCAGTCAACACGGAGGAGGAAAAGGGAGTTGGAAGGACAGACGCTTCTGCAAATCGAACCAGGCGAGATCGTTCATGAACCCTCCATCGTCCTTCTGGCCTCCGAGAACGAAGAACCTCGAGCCGACCATGGCAGCGGCATGACCGTAACGACCCTCTGGAGCCGGTCCCGTCGTCTTGACGCGAGTCCACTCCCTCGTGCCTGTAGCCTGAGATCAGCTTCTCCGCTTGAGCTCAAAGTAGCCAAAAAAAAAGGAACGCACTGAGATTGAGAAGGTAAAGACTGTCGTCCTGTCTCTCCTCTGGCCTCGACTTTGTGTCACCACCCCAAACGATAAGCACGTTCCCCACTCCGACACTCGCATGCCCGACCCTAGGTCCCGGCACTTCGCCCCTAGTCTCCACCGCACCAACACTAAGCGCCCCGTTCTGTGCAGGCGGGCAAGAGAGGACGTAGAGGTCGTTCTTGACGTTGTTGGCGACGAGTCCTCCAAAGATGTAGAGATCGCCGTTTGGGAGGGAGGCGGTGGGGTTTACTGAGTGCCCGTAGCGAGGGAAGGGTGGGGCCGAGATCGGGCCGTTGACAAAGGTAGAGTTGGAGTCGGGGGAGGGAGGGAGGAGCGAGGATGGCGCGAGCTGGACAGGTCGTTGCGCCCACGGGTACAGGATCGTGTGAGATTGTTGTGGTGCGCCCGACTGCTGCTGTTGCTGCTGCTGTTGGGAGGGGGCGGGGCCGGAGGGGAAGGAGGAAGGGGGTTGGGACTGCTGGAGCTGGCCGTGCTGGGTCGGAGGGGGCGACGCGATGCCGCCAGACTGGGAGCGGGAGAACGAGCCAGAGTTGGCGAGCTGGGCGTTGCGGTCAGGCGAGGGAGGAGGGCCGCCGACGCTCTGCTGGGACGCCGAGAGCGGGGCATTGTCGCCCTTCTTCTTTTTCGAGGAGCTGAAGATGGCCATGAGGGACTTGGAGAAGGAGCGTCGGCGGGGGATGCCGCTGACGGTTGTTGAGCGACCGCGCGAGGGGGGAGGAGGAGGAGCGGTAACGGGGACCGACGGCGAGTGCTTGTGTCGCGACGCCGGCGCGGTGGTCTGTGGGAGGGAGGCTGTCGGGTCGGACGCAGAGACTCGGTGGCCGCGTCGCTTGGCAGCTACGGCCTTGTTGGACGAGGTCTGGAGGGATTCGACGGAAAAGGAGCGGCCTCGGAACGCGCTGTTCTCGTCGCGGTCCCAGTCGTCGGGCGGCGGCGGGGTCGGGTACGTCTGGCGAGGGAACTGGAACGGGACGTGGGACGGTCGAGGGGTCGGCTGGGGCGACGAGAGCGGGATGGACGAGAAGCGCGAGGCGGAGGCGGAGAACGAGTACGGGTAGGGCGAGGGCGAGGGCGAGGGGGAGCGGGAGAAGCGCGACGAGGCGGACGAGGACGCAGGCGACGACGACTCGAGAGAGTAGGTCCGCTGTGAGAAAATGGTGAAAGTTGTGGGCCGGCTACGGCGTCGCGAGGGCCCGGGATCAGAGGGTCAGGCTGCTTCGTCCGGGCGCAGGAATGTGATGAGCGCTCGTGGCACGTCCGCGCTGGGCCAAAACTGCACATACCTGTGGGAGGAGGCGGACGTGGTCGTCGACGGTGTCCTGCCGTCAAGTGTCAGGTGGCTGCTCGCCGGCGTCGTGCGTCGTCGTCGTTCGTCGCCGTCGTCGTCTCGGTGGTCAGAGGCCAACCCGTGGCACCTGCCGCCTTAGGAGTTGGAACACGCCCGCTGCGCGTCGTCCCGCGAGAGCTAAACAATAAACACGCACGGCTTTGTCGCGACTTTTGGGTCGTGCTGACATTTTGAGATGATCATAAATTGTTTGATGTTGTTTTTCGTGGCAAAACCGTCGTTGTAATTCCGCCGTGCGTCGCTCCAGGCCCTGGCTAACCGTGACGTGTCCAATCCGGTGCTGTTCTGCTCAGCTCTCACAGAGGTGAAGGAATTCAGACCCAGACACCATCTATCAGGAAAAAAGAGAGCTTTCATTCAGCTTCCCCATCCAATAGGCTTTGTTGAAAACTCGGCACCTTTTTTCGCGCACAACTCAGCACCACATCACCTAACCGTCAGCAGAGCTGTAACGCCCCATCTTCGCGTGCTCTTCACAGGATATTCACGGCTAGTTTTTTGTTTGAGAATTTGATGCCGTGGTACCCTGGAGCTGCCCATGGGTGATGCGAGGGCACAAATGCCAGTTGAAAGGCCTACCATGAAATTCGTGACCTACGGAAGACCTTCACTGTCGGGGGCTTCTTCTTGTTTCCCTATGCCATTGTCATCACTGATCTCACATTCATCTACCTGCTTAAACGCTCCAACGCTGAAGCGAAGACGCCCTACCGACCCTTCCGTCCGCCGTCCCCTTGCCAGCCGCGATGGCGATCCTTACATCTCTCGACAGGTTTGTCTCTCTAACCGAAAGCCCGCTTTAGTCACATGACACCCAGATGTTGCCGATAAAAGCAAAAATGTCAAAATCAACGACTCACTCCGGCATCAGCAAAAGCGCGACGACAAATTCGACCGCTCGATAGAACGTGGATCCACGTGGCTCTCCTTTCAAGATGTCGACCAGGGGCACGGGTGCCACAGCGAAGGTGTCCAGCCTTTATCCAGCCTATATGGATATCTCTCATGTACCCGAAGAGTTCCCGGAAGACCAGGAAATGTCCAAGCCGTGCCCTTCGCGCACTTGCCGGTGTTTTTTCGTACGTCCGGCGTTTGTTGGTGCGCACCCACGGAGCTTGCTCTTGTGAGCAGGAACACAAGCGCCGTCGTCGTTTCCCCACATCTTTTACTTTGTTTTCAGCCTCTTCCTTCTGCGTTCACTCACGCCCAGCGATGGCACCCCACACAATGGCTCCTACTCGCACGCCGCTGTTCCTGCTCGGAGTCGGCCTCATTGGCGGGTCGCTCCTCGTCTCATTGCTCGAAACTCAGCAGTACGACATTACCGCATTGGTGCGACGAGAGGAGCAAGCGGAGGTCCTTCGAAACATGGGTGTAAAGCCGCTGTTGGGAAGCTTGGACGACGATGAGGTGATAGTGGAAGCGACGTTGGCGAACGACGTGAGTCTGCGAATGGAGACGTGGGGATTTGGCGAGTTGACTGAACCATGACTTGCTGTAGGTCATAATTCACACTGCTACCGCAGATCACGAGCCTTCCGTCAAGTCGATCCTCACCGGCTTGAATCGCCGTCCCTCGAGTTCCCCTCCCGCAGTCTTCATCCACACTTCCGGCAGTGAGCTCGATTCTTCTCACGTAGTCTCACTTTTCCGTCTGACCACCCCTCTACCACAAAGCTGGAGTTTTGGTGGATCCATCGGACGGTTCTGGAAACAACCCCACCACAAAGTACTACATCGACACGAAACCAGAGGAGATTGACGCCCTCCCCGACGATGCTCCTCATCGAAACGTCGACTTGCTCATCAAAAGAGCAGTGGAGGAAGGCAGACTCGGTGAAGCAAGAGTTGCCATCATTCTTCCTCCTCTAATCTTCGGCATTGGGACTGGGTGCGTGTGGGAAGCTTGGTTTTGCGGATGAGGATGACGTGGTGCTCGTGGTTAGGCCGTTCAACAGAATTAGCATGCAGGTACCGTGAGTGCTTAGCATTGATACAAAAAGACTGCTAGTTTTCTGACTGCAGTGATGGACTAGGGACTGGGTCCGACGCTCCATCGCGGCCAAACAAGTCGAAGTGATTGGATCTGGCATCAGCACGCGCAGTCACATTCACGTCAGCTTGTTCCCCCCTTCAGCAGTCTAAGATTCGTCCATTATAACTCACGCTCTCCATTTCAGGTCGCAAACCTCATTCTAGCCTACCGTACCGTCCTGGCCCACCTTTCTGACCCCAGCACATCTCCGACGACATCCTCCTCGACGCTCTACTTTTTCGCGGAAACGGGTCACCACACGTGGCTTGACCTTGGTCTCGCAATTCACGAGGCCCTGTTCAAAAGGGACTTGGTGGAAGGTGACCTGAAGCTGAATGGTGCACCAGGTCCATTGGGGACGAACGCGAGGAGCGGGGCGAAGAGGTTGAGAGAGCTGGGCTGGGAACCGATGGAGAAGACGACCGTTTTCGAGAGTGTGGATGCCGAGGTCGAGGAAATACTCACACTGATGTAGTACAAGCTATTTTACCAAATAGAACAGAGTGGTGATTCGAGAGCTGGGATTCAACACACGCCACAAGGTACAACCTCCCTCCACGTGTCCCCTACGCCGGACCCACCAACTTCTTCCTCCCCAACACCCCCCACCTCTCATACCTCGCCGGATTAACTTCCAACCTCCTCGTCCTCCTCCCTTCCTCACAGTCGCTCCCCCTCTCGAGGCACCAAGCCTCCGCCGTGACCTTTGCCCATTTCTTCGCATTCTCCCTATCGCCCCACATCGCACACGTCTGGAAACCATCGTACCCCAACCCTGCTCTTCCCAATACTATCCCCTCGATTTCTTGAGTGAGAAGAGCCTCCTTGACGGAAACGACGAATTCGAGTGGTGTGGCTTGGACCATGACCGACGCCCGAGTGTCGTCCGTGACGGTGTTGAGGATCGCTCGCCTTTCCTCGCTCTTCTTGAGTTCTTCACCCGTGAGAGAACAAGCCTCGCAGGAGCAAGTAAAGTGAAAAGTCTTCTGGAGGTACGCGATCCTCTCCGCTCGGGGGAGCCAAGGCGTCGTGTAATACGTCGTCAGCTCCTCCCCACTCTTCAAATCCCTCACCGCGAAAAACTCCTCCACCCCTTTCTCGGAATTATAAACGTGGTTAACTGTAGGCGTGCAAGAGTGGTTGACTTTTGATCCGAAGGGATAGACGGCCGCATGGTCGGCGACGTGGTTGTCTCCACAGGGGAGAGCGTTGGTCTAGAAGATCCCTACGAGCAACGGGATCTCGGGGTGAACGTTGGTGAGAGATTTGTAGAGAGTTTGGTTGGAAGGGGAGAGTTGGTTGTAAGCGGCGAGGATGGCGTCCTCGGTGGTGTACTTGCGGGCGACAATGAGGGGAGCGTCGCTGAGGACGAGGGAGCCAGCTTTGATGGGCGAGGTGGCGACGAGTCCGAGACCTTTGCCGGAGATAGGCTTCACTTCAAAGAGTTTGGAGGGATTAGAGCGGGATGTGGGGGTGGGGCTTGCTGTCGATCAGACGGGCGGAGGCACGGCGTGTCAGCATTCAGCACAGCTCAAACGAAAGATAAAACTGGACACACTCATCGTGGGATCAACGGCTTTGCGACGAAGGGCAGAAGAAAATGTGCAAGTAAAAGTGGTACAGCGAGTTTTGGCTTAGTCCGAGTTAGGCCCGCGGATGCTGCCGTCACCCACTTTCCGTCAAGACACACGTGTTTTGTTTACACGAGTAATGGAGGTGCATCAAACTCAAAGATCAAGCAGCCGGGATCAATAGAATCGCGAAAAAAGATGTCAAGGTTTTCTTATAGTCGTAAGACGGTGCTGAGCGACCGGAATTAGCGGTCTTCTGTGCGACCGCCCCGCCGGACTCCAAAGGGCGATGAGAAAGATGGTATGACAACATGATGAGGGTATCGAGTGATCCGCATGAGCAGTATTACTTGGCTTTGTTGTCCTTCTAGAATTTTTTTTAAACAGAACGAACGTTGTCAGCATTCACGCTCACGACACCCTCAACAACTCGCGCCACGCACCTTCCAAGCGGCGAGCGCCTCCTTCATGTACTCTCCGTGCTCCTTTCCAGGGTTCTTCTCCTTCAGCTCAGCGAGCTTGTCCTGTGATCGTGCATCAGTTTCGTGCAAGAAGGGGTGAGTGAGGGGCGGTGCAACATGAGGACGCACGTTCATGTACTGAAGAGCACAAGAAAAGGGTCAGCTCAATCGCGATGCAAGATACCTTGGAGCAAAAAGTGCATACCTTGTTGAGAACTGAGGTCTTGCCCTTCTTCGTAGCACTTGAACACCACACGAGCGAGGTCAGCATCGCGCCCGTCGAAACAGAGCACCGCAAGGAGACTCACTGGGTCTTAGTCTGGCCCGACGAGGCTGCAGATAGAGTTAAACATAGTGAAAACATTAGCTACAGCTCCGACCCATCCTGCCAGCAGCTGTGCACCTTCCTCCACTCGTTCTAACAGATCCGCCACTCTCACCGTCTGCCTTTGCACCCCTTCCCGCCGTCTACACTTCTCTCATCAATCCATCCACTCGCACAACTTACACTTCTTCTTCTTGAGAGCGTTCTTCGCGCGAGTCGTCTCTGTCGTAGGCATCTTGAACGCGCGTGAACAGGGCTGGTGCGCAACCCGTGCGCCGCCCAAGTTTTCTGAAGAGGGCTCTGAGGTGCTTACTAAGCAACCGCGCGCCGCACTGACGTGGCCTCTTCGTTGTCGTCGGTGGCGCTTTGCGTCAGAAAAACAAACAAAATAGCTTAAAAAAACTCGTTCATCACCTATCGCCAATTCAACCCTCGATTGCGTTGAAATGCATCCACAAATGTGGCTGCTCGACCTCGCTCGCTCGCTGCTCGATGGGGGAGCTGCACGGCCTAGATCGGTTCCCGACCTTCACTTCGATTCGAAACGAGCGGAACGCATCCCCATCCGCATCTGCTCACCCGAAGCAGCTGCAGCGACATCGTCGTCATCCGAATCGGCGCCTAAGACTACGTCGCGATCCCAATATTCTTCATCTTCCCTCACATTCTTCCTCCTCCTCACACTCGTCTCTACCAGCAAAGAGCGCTTTCTTGAGGTCGTGCAAAGTATTCCTTGTCTCGACATTGACGTCCGTGATGATGGGCTGGCTCATGGCGCCCTCGTGAACGTACTCGGTCCCAAGGGGTGCTCTCGTTGTCGGTGCGCTGGGTAAAACGTGCTTCAGCACCGATTCAAGCCCAAGGCATAGATAAAACGACATTATCGCACTCGGGTCAAGCCATCGAGACAGAACGGACAAACAAACGTGCCACGTCCCCACCACGCTTGACGACTTAGCTCCGCAACAGCAGCACCCGGCCAGCAGATCCAGTTCGGACCAAGACAAGAGCCCATTTTACAATCATCTCCAATCTCCATTATTACAGCTCTTCTTCGTTACACAGCCGGAAGACCTTAGGAAGCTGGCCTGGGTTCAGGAGCTAAGAGATTGACGCCGTCAGTTTCTTTGACGAAGGAGCGAATCCTAGAGGAACACTGGCTCACAAACTCCTTAATGACGCCGACAATCAATCCACCATCTTCCGGATAACGCCAACTTTCACTCGAGTACACCGTTACACCTGCGTCGGCGGCGTGAGCGACGTAAAAGTTGAATTGTAGGCCGCTGGTTAAGATCGCGGGGAACAACGTATGTCCCCTGTAGTGAGACAATAAGAAGCATCAGTAATGGTTCTTCAGTATGGAGACGGGGGTGGAAAGCAGCTTACGTCCGCTCACGCATCGCTACCGCTTGCGCCATCACCTGCTGAACCCCCTTTTGTAGCTCCTCCTGCGTCTTCGCCTCGATCACGGCGACGAAAATCTCTTCGGGAACCTGAATGGTGAGTCCCTTCTCAAGCGCTCCTGCAAGACGGAAACACATCAGCAGCTGGCGCAATGATCCGGTGAGACCGGAGGCACGGAGGCGCGAGCAGTCAGAGGGTCGAGCAGCTTACGAGCGTCTTTGGGTCGGATCAAGGCCACTACGTAATCCAAAAACCCGTGGAAAGACAGTCGCTCTTCTTCGCCTTCGACGGCAGAAGCGATGGCTGGGATGTGGTGTTCCGTAAAGAGGGCGAACCTCCAAGTCGACACGTCGCGTTGTGCTTTGTTTGCAGGAAGAACGATCTTGACAGGCGAGCTCTCGTGGGCGAGTTGAGCGGCGTCGATAGCGGGAAGGATAATGTTGTCGATCAAAATTCGGCAGCCTGACTCTTTCTGAGAACGAAATCAAACAGTCAGGCTCCCGCTCCCGCTCTCGCGCCCAGCTCCCGCTGTCGCCTCCAGCTCCAGCTCCAGCTCCAGCTCCAGCTCCAGCTCCAGCTCCAGCTCCAGCTCCAGCTCCAGCTCCAGCTCCAGCTCCAGCTCCAGCTCCAGCTCCAGCTCCAGCTCCAACTCCAGCTCCGGCTCCGGCTCCGGCTCCAGCTTCCGTCATCTCCTCACTACGCCCAGTGCCCACCAGAAAGGAAGAGAACACGCACGCCTCGGTAGACGTATTTTTGCACAACGTTGATCCGCAGGTCCTCAAATTTTGGGTCGGAAAGAATGGCGGTTCTTTCTTCGGCGAGTCGGCATTCGGCAGCTTTGTCGACAAAGATGATGTCGCCCGTTCGAATACCGAGCCTTTTCAGATGCTCTTGTTTAACGTCGCCAAAGTTAACGCGCTGAGGTGCAGCCAAACATAAGCTCTACACGACTGCAGCTGTGAGAAAAGTGAAGAGCAGCGTACCCATCCGTTCTTGAGGGCGCCTACCATCGTTGTCGTACAGACCTCCGTTGTGATGGCCCCTCCGCCCGCTACGTGCTCCGCCAGCGCCCTACTGAATCCCGGCATGTCGAAATCATGGGCCACCACGTAATCAACATTCCCAGACAGCACTGCATAGTAGTTTCGCATTGGCCTCTTGGAGTCGCTCGACTCGGTGGCGGACTTCGCCCCAGTGGTCGAGCTTGAGTTGCTGGCTAATCGCTTGCTGATGCTCAAGTCGGTCAGATTATCTGTCATGGTCAAAGGTGAGGTTGCGGGAGGGTGATGTGGGAAGGAAACGGGCGCAGGCTTGGTTCGAGCTTGCAGAGCCCAAAAAAGCGTTTTGGGAAAAATCGGGGCTCCTGACTTTCCCTCGAAACGCACGACCAAAGAGACGTAACGTTTCGCAGAGTGTCGAGAACAGAAGCCACATCATGCAACGGTTCCACTCCAAGCAAAAAAGGATGGGAACAACTCGACACTCTAATCGCTATTACACCTATGCCGCGAGAGATTCGACAAACGCCACAGCCCGCTCCTTAACCGCATTCACGCCCGCCTCGTCGCCAAACTCCTTCTCGAACGTCAACCACTTCTTGAACACCGACTTGCCCTTCTCTGTTACCACAGCATGATTGTTAGTCTCGCGCCCTTCTGCATTTGAGAAAACGCCAACGCCACGTACTGCTCGAAAGGCGCTGAGCGAGGATACGGTCAAACAAGGCCCGCACGCCCGCGACGTTCCTCTGCTTGATCTCCATGTCGACGTAAACAAACCACAAGTCGAGGCGCTTAGGGTAGCTGTCCATGATACCCTCGAAAATGGTGCGGCCGCGCTCAGCGTCGCCGAGCTTGAACTCGAGTTGCGCAAACTTGGAGATCGTCTTGACGTCTGGAGGAGTGAAAGGAAAGTCAGATGAGAACGACTGGAAGAAACGAGGGATAAAACTCACGTTTCCGCTTTTCCAAGCTCTTCAAACTGCGAGGAAGGAGCTCGCGGGCCTCGTCTGGCCGTCCACGGGTGAGGTAGAACTGGCCGAACAGCGTCCACGCCTTCGAGCTCTGACCAAACTTCTTGACGAGCTTCTTGAACAACTCCTCCTCGGCCTAAGCAAGTAAGGTTCAGTCAGTTTCTCTCACTTCGTTTACAGAAAGCCGACAGCGCACCTCAAACTTGCCCGTTCGCTCGTAAATGTCGACGAGACGAAGGTACACCGTCTTGGCATCGTTCGACTGAACAGCCTCCTTGAACAGCTCCTCCAAACTCGTCTCCGTGCCGTACGAGTTCTCAAGGTTGAGCAGCGCGACCCAGACGTTGAGCTTCTCCTGCTCCTCACGGAAGTTGATCGTCTTGAGCGCTCGTCTCCCAATCTCGCGAGCCTTGTCGACCTGCGAGATGCCGACGTAGAAAGCAATAAACTGAATCCAGAGGTACGACGAATTTGGTGAACCGAGCAAAAGACGCTCAAAGTCCGCGACGCTGGTCGGTGCTTGACTGTCGAGGTCGCCTGTCCGGTCTTCGAGCGTCGACAGGTCCGCCTTCTTCTGCTTCTTCGAAGCGGGCTCCTCAATCTTCTCCTCTTCGTCCTCATCGTCCATCTCGTCGGCATTCTCGGCTTCGTCTTCGCTCTCCTCTTCGGCGTCCCACTTGAAGCCGGCGTTGACAGCGAGTGGTGCGGCGACTTTGGCGGGGAGCTTGCTGGTCGAAGCGACGGGAAGCTGCAAGAGTTTGACTTAGTTTGGATCGCGACAATCACTCGAATGGTATATTCTCACCTCAATCTCCATCTCATCATCCGAGTCAGCTCCGGCGACATCGTCGTCATCCGAGTCAGCGCCAAAGACCACGTCGCCCTCCGAGTCTTCCTCCTCCTCCTCCTCATCAGATCCCTCCTCATCATCGTCATCGTCCTCGTCCTCCTCTTCAGATCCCTCCTCTTCCTCAGACTCGTCACCGCCGGGGAAAAGCGACTTCTTAAGGCCCAACGAGATCTTCTTCGTCTCAACGTTGACGTCCGTGATGATCGCCTCCACCTTGTCGCCCTCGTGAACGAACTCTGTCCAAGCGGTGCTCTCGTCATCGGTGACCTACACCAAACATACGTCAGCACCGATGCAAGCTCAATAACGAACAAGGAGAGCTCACTTTCGACTTGTGGCAGAGACCACTGATCGACGAGCCTTCAATGCGGATAAACGCGCCATACTCCTCAACGCGCTTGACGACTCCGCGCACGATCTGGCCCTTGGCGAGGTCGCCGATCTCGACAGCAGTCTCCTTGACAGTGGCAGTCGACCTAAGGCTGAGCTCGACCTGGTTCTGCTCTTTGTTGACACTGGTGGGGCCAAAGTTAGCATCAAGTATGCTCAAAGGGCCTCCAGGAGGAAAACTCACGCAATGATCTTGCCCGAGACAAGCTGGCCGACCGAGAAGCGGGGCTTCCACTCCTTGACGTACTCGTCGAAAAGTTCCTAAAGAGCAATCACGTCGGAACCCGCTCGCACTCGCATACCAGCAAAGGACCACCCACCTTAATCTGAATACGAGCCGTCACGTCTCCACCAAGCGAAACAAAGAGACCGTGGTTCGCAATGTTCTTGATGAACCCACGAATGGGCTGGCCGACCTTGACGTCCTCCACCGTCTTGATCAACGCATCCTTCGGCACGACCTTCTCGTCCAGCCTCGACGCACGAAGCGAGAGATCAACCCTCCTGTTCTCCGCGTCGATCGAAAGGACCTTGCACTCGACGTGCGCGCCCATAGCGACGCTAGCGGAGCTGAGCAGATCGTAGTCGTCTGAAATCTCCGTCTGAGGAACACGGCCACGAATGCTACGCGAGACCTGGACGAGGATGCCGCCGGGGATCTTGCCGCAAACGCGTCCAGCGACTTTCTGGCCAACGGCGAGGGACTCGAACGAGAGGTTCGTAGCAACGGTATCGGCGTGCGCGTTGTCCTCCGACTTCTTGGCCTTCGACGGGACGAGGCCGACGATGACGAATCCCTTGTCATCGTTCTTCGAGACAACGACGAGGTCCTCAAGAGTCTGTCCTTTTGCGAGGTCGCCACGGAGGGCCTCAACAGTGACCTTACGGTGACGAGCGAGAGTGGGGTAGGAGATGAGGGCTTTGACCTTGCTGGGGATGAGGGAAAGGACGATGTTGGTCTCGTGAAGGGCGGAGATCTCTCCGGAGAGGACGTTGCCGATCTCGACGGAGGCGGCAGCGGCCTCGGGGGCAGTCTCGACGGCCTGGCGAGCGGAAGCGACGATGCGGCCAGTAGTGAGGTCGACGTTGATGATGCGGACGGGGATGACTTTGCCGATGGTGAAGATGCGGGCGAGGTCGGTCGTCGAGCTAAAGCCCTCGCTGTAGTGAAGCTATCTCAGCGAAAGACCATCTGCTCACGAACAAAGGAACACGCACGCAGCCTCGGTAGCGGGAATAAGAGCCCTGAGTCCACCAAAGAAGTCGACGAGAACACTCTTCTCGAGGACCTTGGTCACTGTGGCGTGAGTGACAACGCCGACCTTAGCGTCGGCGGCGGTAGCGACGATGGGAAGCTCAGACGTGACAAGCTGGCGCTTAAGAGTGAGGACGACTCGGTTCTTGACTGGGTTGGCGGAGAGAATCTGTTCACATCGATGATTGCTCAGCTCATCATCATCCAGACTGTTATATGCTTGAGATCGAGAAAGGAGAAAGCGAACGCACCCTGGCCTTAACGCTCGTGCCAGCCTTGAACTTCTTCTCCGGGTGCTTGAGCTTGATGTCGGCGTAGTGCATGGGCCAAACGACACCATCAACATTTCCAGAGATCTCGACGAAAAGACCGTTGTCGTTCAAGCGCCTGACAGTGCCCTAGAGAAACACAAACCATGTGTCAACTATCCAGCTCACCAAAACGTACTGAACAGATGGGGCCTTACCTTGATGACGTCTCCGACCTTGACATCCGAAACACGCAAGAAGCTCTTCTCCAACACCGAGGGCTGGAGCGAAAGCTGGACGAGCCCATCGACGGCAGAGTATCCGACGACACGGGCGCGGTGGAGAGTGCCGATCTTCCATGGGCCGGACTTGGGGATCGACGCGAGGTGGTCGTCGGTGATGTGAGAGATCTGAGGCAAAATAATCAGCTACGAGTGTCGCAAGTGTGGGACAAGAGCCACTCACGTGTACGAATCCCGAAACCTTAGCGCCCTCCTCCTCCCACTCACAAGTCAGTCCCCACTCCTCATCACTCCTCACAATCTTGACCTCCTCCAGAGTCCTCCCAACGGGGTACTCCTCCTTAACTTCCTTCGCCTCCTCACCCTCACCAACAGTCTGCACGCCGAGCTTAATGATATGCTCCGCAAGACTCAGCGAGAACCTCTTGGGCGTCGTCCCGACCGAGTCCCACAAAACTCGAGCCTTGACCTTCTGTCCGATTTTGAAGGCCTTCTCGGGGTCGAGGCTGTTAAGATGGAAGATGTCGATCGAGCCGTCGAAGAAGCCGTGGAACTTGACGTTTAGTCCGGATGGAAGAGTGGCGGTGACAAGCGCGGAGACGAGAGTGGAGGGGAGGATGGAAGTGATCGAAGTGGCAGTGGAGAGCTGTGGGGTACCAACAGCAGGTCAGTATTCTGTTTCTCGATACACAAAGGGCCGATGGGAAGTCGCACAGTAGAGTTGATGACTTCAGCGCGACCGACAGCGACGGTGCAAGTCTTGCCGTTCTCGTTGACCTCTTTAATCCTGCATCCAATAAGCTGGCCGACCTCGAGCTTCCTGGGCTGGAGCTTGAGTGCCTCCTTGAAGGGAAGGAAGGACGACAGCGACGGCAGTCCGAGCGAAAGGACGTATCCGTGGTCCTCGACCGACTTGATCGACGCGGTTAGGGTCTAAGAGATCACCACTTCGTTAGCACGTCCAGTTTCAATAGTGATGCTGGAGAGCAAACTTACGAAACCAGCCCTCAGGTCGCCCTTGGCGATGCCCTCGTTGACCTTCTCAGGCTCCGCACTCAGCTCAACCCTCCTCGACGCTCTGACGTTCTCGTCTCCCTCCCTTCCACCGGTCCTGGTCTTCCAATCCTCCTTTTGATCCACGACGACCGTCGAAATCCAGTCACCCTCTTTGAACAACCCCGCCAAAGTCGGCACAGTACTCTCCTCGTCGTCGGACTCCTCGTCGGAAGAGTCGTCCTCCTCATCCGCTGCCTCAAGCCGCGCCGTGAACTCGGGGGAGATGTTGGTGATAGGGATGTGAGCGAGGAGTTGGTTGGGGAGGGAGACGATGAGCTCGAGGGGCCTGACGGAGATGATTTGTGCGAGGACTTTGGTGCCGGGGACGAGACGCTGTGGGGAGCACGGGTGAGCTAAACTGTACGAGAAAAAGAAAGGAAAAAGTACGGACCTTGTAGTTGAGGTGCTCGACTCGGAAAGCATCCTTGGGGAGGGCGTGCTTCTCCCTGATCTTGGTCGCCGCGAGCTCGCGCTCCAGCTTTCTGCGCTTGGCCTTGCTCTTCTCCGGCACCTCCGTCTGCAGCTTCCTCTCCTTCTCCTCCTAATCATACAACCAAACACAATCAGCAACCCCCTTCAAACACCCGAGCCCCAAAGCCAAAGCGGCGAAACGCACCTCATCCTCCTCATCCTTCGCCTCCTTCTCTCCCTCCAAAACCGCCTCCCTAACCTCCACCTGCGTCAATCCCGACCCTCCACCTCTCACGAAATCAATCTCCTCCGGTGCGCTCAACAAACTACTCTTGACGACCGCCTTCTCTGGCTCGTCCTCCTCCCTCGCTCGCTTGGTCGTGACGGGCGCCGGACCGGTTTTCGGCACGTACGGCTTCTTGGTCGTGCCCGAGGATGGGGTCGGTGCAGAAGAGGCTTTGTAGGGCTTTTTGGCGCTGGACGGGCCGTGAGCGCTCGACGTGCGAGTCTTGCCGCCCGCTCGATCTTTCGGTCCGGGCATGGCGAGAGCTGGCTTGTCGTGCGAGGGAGAGCAGAGGGGCGTCAGCGAATCCAGCACTAGCACGATTCACTCCACACGATTGCTTCCCATTTGCGTTCAGCCTCCAATCCCGCACGACCGAGCGCGACCATCGTCCCGTCCCCTCAAACTTCTGCTCCTTCCCAGCGGCGTTCCAACGTTTCCTGGCGCGCTCGCTCATCGACCGTGCTTGTCTGGCTTGCCGCAGCACATCGCTATAGATGCAGATATGTGAACTCACAATGTATAGAGTTAGGAGTTGAACTGCCCCGGTGCAGCCGTGTGAGGAGGAAGGGGGGCAGCGAGCGCGAGTGCTACAAGGCGCGAAGTTTTTTGGTGAGGCCAAAGAGAAGGGTCGGAGGTGTGAGCCCCTTTTGGAGCCACGTCAGTTCTATCTGGCGTGAGCAACCCAAGTCCGTGGCCCTCCCTTGCTTTCTGCCCCTTCCCCTTCACAAGTTACATCAACTCCTGCCACGAGCCCACCTTCACCGCCTTCAGCTGTTTGCCTCGAGAACTGTTATTCTCGCATCATCTCTTGACTCTCTTCCATCACTCTCCTCCGCGCCCCTCGCTCGTCCATCTCCGGCTACGCCGGCAACTACGCGAAAGTTCGAGCCAGCAATGACTTTGAACCAGGACTTCAAGGCCACCAGTGGCGCAAGAGCCAGTCGTGAACCTTTGGACGGTCAGTCGTCTTCCTTTGGCACCTGTTCTGCGCCAGGCTGCTCACATTCAGCTCACGTTTGCGCGCACATTCTGAACAGACTTGACGAACGCGCTCGAGTCCCAGGTGCACCTCGACGTCGAAAACTTGAAGAACAAGACCGTAAAGAAGGATTCTGGGATGCCAATGAGCGGCACCGAGATGGACAAGCTCGTCGGCCGCGCAGACGAGGCTCGCGCCGATGTCGAGACCCGGTCCGAGTGGAGCAACTGCAGAATGTGAGTCTTATTATTTGATGTTCTGGGCTAGATTATGCCGATCGCGCGAGCTATCGGCAGGTTGGGTCATGGTGCGCGATGGACGCGCCGTGCTAACCCTGCCGCGTACTCGTCGTCTTTCCTCGTGATACAGGATGCGCGTAGAACCTCAGATGAACATCGATGCAAAGTCTTTAGTCGACTCTCTCGCTTCACCCGTCCTTTCCATCTCGCCGTCGAAGCCCGCGCATCAGCACGCGCAACAACAACAACAACAACAACAACAACAACAACAACAACAACAACAATCCTCTCCGACGTCGCCTTCCATTCCGACGAAGCCCTCAACAGGATTCAACTCGTCGCCGCTGAAGCCCTCGCCAGACTCGACCCCTCCCCACCAGTCTCTCTCGCCGTCGCCGTCGACCTCTCCATCTCCCTCGACCGACAATCCCTCGTCCTCGAGGGAGCAGACGTTGCCGACGGTTGAACAGGTCGAGGCGGAGGGAGAGAAGATTGTGGTGAACGGAGTAGTGCAAGATGGGGTGGCTGTGCTGAGACAGAGAAGGATGATTGTGAAAGTTGGAGCTTGGGTACGGTCGGCGGAAGGGGAGGCGTTGGAGTTTGTGAGGACGACCTTTCACGGTGCGGTGCCAGTCCCGAAGGTGCGCTCTTCACCACTTCTAAGAGCGTTGAGAGGAAGAGCTGACTTCGATGATGGGTTTGTAGGTTTATGGATTCTACAAAGTCAACAGATGCGGCTATCTCTTCCTCGAACTGCTCGAAGGCACCGACCTGCGACAGGCGTGGCCGACACTCTCGAACGATCACCGCCTTTCCATCATTTCTCAACTTCGAAAAGCTCTGCAGATTCTCCGCGTCCCTTCCTTCCCCATCATCCAACCTTTCGACCTCTCCCTCTCGCCAGACCCATCTTTCGACCCACCGGCGATCCCTCTTCCTCCCAGACTCACCGAAAAAGAGTGGCATGCCTTTTTGGAGCGTCGATGGAACGAGTGGCGATGCGACTCCTCACAAGGCGCCAACATCTTCCCCTTCCTCCGATCGAATCATCGTATCGTTGTCACGCACGCCGACTTGACACCGAGGAACTTGATCGTGAAGGAGGGAGAATTGGTGGGTATCATCGATTGGGAGATGGCGGGGTTCTATCCGGAAACTTTCGAGAGTCTTTCTAGTCGACATTGGTTGGATCGGAGCCTGGAAGAGGGACATTCGCCAGAGGCGATGAAGGCCATTACGGATGCGGTGGGAGTGGAAGAGGATCAATGGGAGCTGTATAAGGTGCTGTTTGCTACTGTTATCTGGACTTGTACTTGTCTCTTAATTTTGACGCCGCGAGAATCCAGCTCAGCGGCTGTCTGTCGTCGGAAGGTGCTGCACAGCCTCAGCAATGTGGCACGAAGTTGGGGTCGGGGTCGAGGAAATGGTAAGGACAGCCAGAATTAGCAAAGCTCTTCTGTACTTTGGCTCGTAAAATGTTAGTGACGAGCTGGTGCAGCAACACAAGAGTCTGCTGTGCGTACGGGAAAGCTTGGAAGCTCACTTTTGTCTGTGACGGGTCACGTGGCCTGCTTAGGCTTCAACACATTGAAAGTCAAAGAGTGAAGCTATACCCAGCAAATAGTGTACAGTGATCATGGCTCAATCTCATCATCCCCCGCACGTGATTCGTACTTGACACGGCTCCGCTCGGTAAGCTTCGTCTGGGCCCGCCACTGTGAACCCTCCGCTCCGCTTGACCCGGTTCCCAGGCGCCATCGCGGGTCGCTTTCCTCCCTTCTCCTCCCTCTACACTTTCTTACCGAACAATGACACAACATACCACAGTATTCCTCCTGGGGGTCGGCTACATCGGCGGTAGCATCCTCCACGCCCTTCTCGCGGCGAAGAAGTACACCGTCACGGCGCTGGTCCGTCGGGAGGAACAAGCGGAGCAGCTTAAGAAGCTCGGTGTCAAGCCCCTCCTGGGTGATCTCAGTAGCCACGATCTAATCGTCAAAGCCGTTTTGGAGAACGATGTGAGTTGTGCGCTTGCCTGGAGGGGTAGCGAGGCCGGGGTTGACAATCGCAAACCACACCTCCGACGGACGCTCGCAGATCATCATCCATACGGCAAACACTGATGACGAACCATCCGTCAACGCCATCATTGAGGGCCTCTCACAACGACCACCCTCCTCACCTTCGGCAGTTTGGCTACACACTTCCGGCAGTTCGTTACCAGCCTCCTTCTCACTGCGCCTTCCACACACTGACGTGTCCCTATCGTATGCAACAGCATACCTCCTAGTTGAGCCTGGAGATGACACTGGAAACAACCCACCATCGAGGTTCTTCAGTGACACGCGCCCGGAAGAGGTCGATGCGTTGCCAAGGACGGCGCTGCACAAGCCCGTTATCGAGCTCATTAAGAGCGCTGTGGATGGCGGGAAGGTCGGGAAGGCAAAGGTCGGGATTTTGATTCCTCCGTTGATCTACGGACTTGGGAGTGGGTGAGTTCGCTTTACCTACAAGGGATGTAGATGAGGTGAACGCTGACGCGGAGGTGTGCAGACCGTTCAATGCTCTCACTGTGCAAGTACCGGTACGCTCTATCCTTTTTTACACTCAGCAGAATGGGCTCAAAGGTACATGATCACGAAGGAATGGATCGAAGCATCCCTAGCCGCGAGAGAGGTCGTCGTCACCGGTCAAGGCGTCAGCTCTTTCAACCACATCCATGTCGGCCTCCTTCCCTCCTTTCTGCCTCCACTCACTGATCCCAACCAATCCATTTCCAGATCGAAAACCTCGTCTCCGCCTACCTCACAGTCCTTCGAAACCTCCTCGCCTCATCCGCCCCCACCCCGATTGCACACTCCCAAAACATCATCTACTTTACCGAAACCGGCCACCACACGTGGCTGAAGCTAGGTCAAGCGATCCACGCTGCGTTGTCCAAGAGGGGATTAGTAGAGGGTGGGTTGAAGACTGGTGGTGCTCCTGGAGGGTTCGGGACGAACTCGAGAGGCGAGGCGGCGAGGTTGAAGGAGGTGGGGTGGCAGCCGCCGAATGGGGTGAGTGTATATGAGTCGGTCGAGACCGAGTTGGAGGAGATTTTGAAGAGGAAGTGAAAGCTACATCTGGAAGGTAGGTTTTTATTTCTACTTGAGAAAGGTTTAAAAGGCTGATGACATACCTCACAGCTGTAGTCCCTAGAACTGCAAGACCACGTGTTTTATCACTGTACCCTAATCTTTCGCGGGCCATTCTGCACCTTCTCCCCTAGCTCTCCCCACCTCTCATACCTCTTCAATTCCTCCTCCAATCCTTGAATCTCTCTCACAGACCCCCCTTCTGTGAGGGGCGGTGCCGTCTTCTACGTGGTTCGGATCGATCAGGAATGCATATCCAATCTCAGGCACATGGTCAACTAAAAGACCTCAAGCAACTACATATCCCTTCACTAAACCTTCTTCATCCTTGTGCTCCCTCTCCCACTCCAGCACTCTCTCCATGACCTCCACCCAATCGTCCTCCGTCCTCGCGCCCTCCAAAAACCCTTTCGCGACGCCCTTCTGTTCAGCTCTCAACCACCCGTTTCGCATGAGCAATGCGTTGGTACGACCACGACGACGCCAGGACTCGACGTATGGCGTGGTGATGTTGGCGAGGTGCGGTGGGAAGGGGTAGGGCGAGGCGGTGCGGGCGCGGGCGACGAGAGCGTCTTGGTAGTCTTCGGCAGAGCCTTCGGTCGGGAAGCGGCTGCAGAAAATAGGCATTAGAGTGGATAGTGACAATAAAGAAGGAACTGAGCTTACTGGCCAATCCAAAACGGGTCATTCCCCTTCCTCCTGACCTCCTCCTCTTCCTGCTCCAGTACCCTCCACAAATCCTCTTTGCTCCTTCCCACCACCCTGCCAGACGCAAACTGATGCGCGATAAACAACCCCTGCGCATAATCGCTCGGACTATTGGCGATCCAAACTGGCAACCCTACGAACGCCAAAGCGTCCACTGGCAAGCTCTCGTCTACCGCAAACACGTGTCGATGCAACGGACGGATGTAGCGCTCATTCGTCGCCAACTCCCTCCGTTCCGTCGTATGCTCCGCTACACTTGTGAGAGGCTCAAGCCATGGGATAGTGAGGCGGTATCCTGTGCCTAGGATAACGGAAGTGGGCCCGGGAGTGTCGATACGAGAGCCATCGAGGAAGACGATGCCTTGTCCATCAAAGTGCGAGATTCGGGGACGGTAGTGAGTGCCGGGGATGGGGACGCGCTGGCGGCCAGAAGGATCGTTGTGGTTCGTTGTGTAGGAGTGGTAGACCTGAAATTGTGTTCCATTAGTGAAAGTTAGGGCCATTGGAGAGAGGTGGCTCCGTAGACATACCTTCGTTGCGAGGGGAACAGTCTGGATCGCGATGTCGCTCCCGCTCGCTGAGAATCCCACGACCACCACCGTCCTATTTGCATACTTCTCCGGAGTTCTGTAATAAATAGAATGTACCATCTCCCTCCCTTCCCCTTTCAGCCACCCTTCAGTCCCGTTCCATTCCGGGATGAAGGGGTCGTGGTTGTGCCCGCTCGCTACGACCAAATGGTCGTACGTCCCGTTCCTCTGCTCGATCTCACCGGAATCGAGGCTGATACTCCACTTAGTCGCATGAGAGTAAGAAGCGGAAGTGACAGTCGTGTTGAGAGAGATGTACGGCGTGAGGTTGAAGTGGCGTGCGAAGTGGGCGTGATAGCGTTGGAGGTAGTCGTGCGTCGGGTAGAGGGGCGTGAGTGGTGGGAACGGGAAATGAGGGTACGTCATGGCTGAACGTTTGGAATTCGAAGATTCATCAATAGCAGTTCTACTGGTGGGAAGGGAAAGAGACAAACTCGGGTGAGGCGTGTTCGTCCTTAGAGCTGGGTACAACGGCGTCTCAGGCAACTGGGGCCACTCCGGCGGGTTCTCGTCTGGCAGCCTGAGAATCCAGCCTACATCAGCGCCTTTAAGCATTAACTATTAGACGAAAACAAAAACCGCTCACCAAACCCCACCAACATCCCGCCGTTGCTCAAACAGATCGATCGTCCACTCCTTCCTCACCTCCTCCGGGAGCGTCAACAGCGCCGCGAGCACACCCAATCCTCCACTCCCTCCACCAACGATCGCGATCCTTTTTCCTGATATTTCCTATTGTTTGCGACCAAGTTCGACTGGAGTCAGCACAACGCCGAGGGATGAGTGGCAACAGGCTCACCTGCACTGCCTCTTGTCTTGCGCCGCTGGGACCGAGACTGGGACTGAGGAGGGCACCGACCGCGAGGAGGAATTGGGTCGAACGTTCCCACAGCATCTCAGCTAGGAATTAGGGCTGTAGTTGGCTACGTGACGGAATAGAAAGAGGGTGTGGCACCGGTTCAAGTCACCCCGGTGAGAGAATGGCGAGCGCCGCTGCGGCGATGGCGAGAAACGACGACAGAGCCAGAAAGCCCGCGCCAACCTCGGAGTCGTGGCTGGGGATACTCGCGATTACAATATACTTTTCCGACATAAAGCAGCGTACCGGTGCCCGTTTTGTCGCTTCGAAGCGAAGAGCTTGAGCAAGTCAGCGGCTCGGGTTTCCAACGGCCGGTGGGAAACAAGCGTGGACTGAACACACGCGTGGCAACTCATCTCCCCTTCCTTTCTCACCACTGAGCTACGGTCACTCATCTTTGTGCCCCGTTCGTCCACGCCACCACCCCTAGACGTACGGAACCTACGTGTCCTCCTGTGCCTCAAGAGTTCACCACCCCTCGCACTCCCGCTGACCTCCTTAACCTCTCCCCACTCCTGCTCCGCCCTTCCTTCCATCCCTCCAAACCACGAGCCAACAGCTCCCGAAACGACCCCTTGTGCCTGTCCCGAGCACATCCCGTCTCGCGAACCCTGTCGCAGGTCGCAGCGGCCTCTCGTGACTTCGTCTTCGTTTCCTCTTTTGGTGGTTTTCGTTCCCGAAGGGCGCGAAAAAGCTCCTGGTTTGTGTTCCTCTTCCCGAGTACTGAGCTCCATCTCCTGTTGCTGCGTTCCCGAACAGACGTGGACCTCGTGGAAGTCTTCCTTGCGGTGGTACAAGAGTTTATCTTCGGGAGTACACGCGTCGGAAAAGGACCTGGTGGTAATGCAGCTCTTTCAACACAACTGGACTCGAGAAAGTAAAAAGAAGCTATGAACAAAGTATGCATTGCTATTCCCATTTGTTTCCCTTTCCAACAACCTTCCATTTTGTTTCTTCTTCCGACGGGGGGACTAAAAGAATGTACGAGCGAGTGAGTGTGTAGCAGTGGGGGTGGGCGGGTTCCTAGATACAGGCAACAAAAAATCCACAAACAAAATGAAAACAAACAACGGGGGGTAGCCAGCGGCCCTCCCCCTAAATCCAACCATAGCTAACCCTCTTCTCGCTCCTCGACCTCCCCACACTCCCACCCACAGTAATCGCTCCCTCCGAAGCGAATCTCGGTCGATGTCTGCTTGGACTCTCCTCACTCGGCCTACCCAACCCAATCCCCATCCCAACAGCAGTGGAAGTCGACCTCGTATGCGTCAACTTGGGGTAACTCGACTCGGGGGTGTACGAAGAGAACCTTGTCGAGGGTTTCGTCGCGTAGGGCGTAGAAGGCGGGAGCGAAGCCGGCGAAGGGAGCGGCGAGAGAAAGTATTTCGAGAGTTCTTCCAACGCGCTCGGAGTTTCTGCGAGTGGGACCATGGGGGAATGTGGGAATGGAGACGGCGACGCCGTGCGTGAGGTTGGAGTCGGAGACGCGGAGAGGAGGGTCGGGTTCGCAGAGGAGGAAGTGACGGTCGAGGTGGTGGAAGAGTCAGAGTTGCGGTGGACGTCTGATGGGATCGGAGAGAACGAGGAAGAGGAGGAAGAACGGGGGGAGAGCTCAATCTCCGCTGGGTTCAGAGGCGTGAACGTCGAGCGTCCCGTGTCGACGAATTCGACGCCCAACCCGACACCGCCCATCCCCGTACTCGTGAACGACACGCCCAGTCCACCGCTCGTCTGAACGTCTTCCTCGACCCTGCTCAGTCGAATCCTCCTAAAGTAATCCTCGACGGCCTCGACAGCAGCGACCTCGTCGCTCCTCCTCTTGCGCTCGCTCGTGCGCGGCGTGAGTGGTACTCGAGACGTGTAGGAGAGAGGCGAGAGGGGTGCTTGGAGGGGTGAGGAAGGAGCAGGTTGGGAAGAAGTGGAAGAGGATGAAGATGAAGAGGCGGCGCGGGAATGGGTGAGGGAGGGGATGGAGGACCCGGCGGACGAGTTGGAGAAAGTAGAGAGCCGCTGGGACGGGTCCTGCTGATTGCCAGGATTAGCTTCTAGATACCCTCGTACCATCACTGAAAAGAAGCTCACCATCTCCACCGGTCCAACAGGCACGCCCCAATGATCCTCCTCCTCCTCTTCCTCGTGCCCGACCACACCGGCGCACCCGAAATCAAGCTGCTGCTCCACGCCGCTCCCGCGTCCGATCCCGACCCACTTGTACGAAATCTTCTTCATCATCGCTCGAGTCCCATGCGGCGGTTTCCGACCAAGTTTCGGCGACGACGGCGGCGACGAGGTGGTGTTGCTGCTGAACGAGTGACTGCTGCCCGCGCGCGGGGACGAGCGTGGTTTTGGTGAGGACGGGTGGTAGTGGGAGGAGGAGGAGGAGGGGATAGGAGAGGAGGGGCAGGAACAGGACGAGTCGGGGGGATGGCGGGAAGTGGGCATGGATGCGGAGGTGGATGGCTGGCGGGGGACGGGTTTAGTGTAGTAGGCTGGGGGCGGGTTGATCGGAGGTTTGGAGTAGTGCGAGAGGTGAGGGGATGCGGAAGGAGATGCGGAGGGGGCTGGTCCGTGGGCCAGTGTTCTTGAGTTGCTCGGGTATCGAAGCGTCACTAACTTGGATTCGTGCTCCGAGTTGATGGAAATGGATCGAGATGAAGCGACAGAGACCGGCGGGAGGAGGGACTGGGTTCGAGGCGGAAGGGAAGGGGGTTTGGTGGTCGACTGGACGGCCGTGGCCAGGATTATCAGCACCGTGAAGGGCCTGGAGTGGCGATCCCCGGATGGGTCGAGAACTCTAGAATGCGTGCCAGAGTATTGTCGCGCGCGCAGACCAGTTCCTGTTTCGGCAGGAGGGCGAGGCGTGCTCTCTGAACCTCAGCAGCCGGACGCGTCGGTTCGATAGATGAAGGCAGAGAAAGAGAGAGAGTTGTTGCTCAAGTCGGTAGAAAGTAGCGGTCAGTCGATGGGCATCGACACCAACAAAAAGGTCGTGGCGACGAGCTATAGAAAGGGTAAGACCTTGCCCGGAGCTGGAGGACGGGGACTGGGACCTGGGGGTGAGACAATAGGATTGTTGCTTTGTGAGGGTTATGACCTGCATTACTGAGCATGTTTCTGAGCATTACCCCGAATCTATTCATCGCCGCATCTTGTCAACAACGCCTGATCGTCAGAGGTTACCTCCGCTCGAAGCCGCAGAGGACAAGAGCAAGCGTGGCTGAATCGACGTGGTCACCCTGAGGCCGAGCAGACAGTCTAGAGTGTCGACACTGGGCCAGGGCGAGACTGTGTGAGAGTTGCGAGACAACTTGCCTGCTTGGGGACGGAGATGGCAGGAGCAGAACCAGCGCGCGCGAGAGACTTGCCGAAAGCAGGCAGAAAGTGAGACATTTTCCGCCCGGCGCGCCTTCCTCCCTGGTTGTCTGAGTCACGGGTCAGCCTACACCCTCCAAGTAGGGCAAAGGCGGGCTTTACTATGTTTCGTATTCTCGTTCTAACGAATAGAATCCTTTTCCCTTCTGCTTGGAACGCCCCCAACTCTGCTTCGGCGTCGTCCTTTGCTTCTGACCCACCACGCACCACACCACACGGCTGCTTCGCCTTTGCTTCGACGGCAGGTCTCGACGGGCTCGCTCACACCTAGGATCTACTTCTCTATATAGTCCATCTATCTCTCGAAGGAACAGGCGACAACCAGGCTTCCCTCTGTCCCCCCCGCCTCCGCTCTACGGCGTCCCCACCCTCCCTCCTCTCGCGCCAACGACAGCACCCCTCCCTCGCCTCTCACTACAACATGATTCCTCTTCCCTTCCTCCTTCCCTTCCTCCTCACCACCGTCCACGCGGCCGTGCAACACCCTCTCGGCGCAGGCCACGCCGCGGGCCACCACCAAGCCTGCCTACACTCTCCGACCGTCACGCAGATCAACAACCTCCTCCGCACCGGCGGGGAAGGCACTGGCGTCCCACTCTGCCCCAACGCCATCGTCCAGATCGACCCTCACGACCACCCGATCACGTTCACGGCGCCGCATCAGTCGATCTATACATCTGGAGTGCCGGAAGACCACACGAGAGCGACGATCGTGATCACGGACGAGAGGGGGAGAGTGAGTGGAGAGTTGACGACGGCCATCAAGGCGAATTGTGCGAACTGTAGGAACGTCATCATCAGGAACGTCTTGGTGGATGGCGGGCGAGCGGAACTTGGGGGGATCGAAGGAGGGGACGCGTTGATTCTTGTTGGAGGGGATTCGGGGGAACAGGAGGTTAGGAATGTCGAGGCTTGGGGAGCAAGGGGTTTTGCGGTGTTGCATGGCGCTGGTACGGCCATTTCGTTTCCCCTTCTTCAAGCCTTCCCTTTTCCTTCCCGCTAACCCGCACTCTCCGGACAACGCAGAAGGACCAAGAGGGACTTGTGCGAGCGTCCAAGTCCATTCCAACTACTTCCACTCGTCCGGCGACGCGCCTCTCGACTTGATGCTCAATTCGGAGCTCGTGAGGTTGCGCGAGGGGCCGGCACCGCATCTCGGGCAGGAGAGGCCGGGACATTGGACGGACGGGATTAGCATGGCTTGTGCGGCTTCGTGCGTTTTCTTTTCCTCTTTTTCTGTTGTACAGAGTGTTAGGCTTCGCTGCCGAGACCGGCCACCCTCTCTATCAACTCTTGCGACACGTATTCCTTCACATTACGCCACACCACATTTCCGCCGCCCCTCCGCCGCTTTCCCTCCTCCCTCTCTCGCGTATTCCTTTCAGCCCACTTACTAACGCCCATCCCTTCCCTCCACACAGATCAATCATGGACAACACGATCCACTCCGTCTCCGGCGTCGGCATCGCCCTTCGTGGCGCCCACGGCTCCCAAGTCCTCAGCAACACCATCGTCGCGAAAGACCGCGACATGCTCGTCGGCATCTCGGTCGTCAACCATCCCGTGATTGAGATATTGGGGTTGGATAAAGGGATGGGTGGGGTCGTGATTCGGTGAGTCTCGCTTTTGCTTCGTTTTCGCGTGGGCGGGTGTCCTCAGGTTTCTCCCGATTGACCACACACTCCTGTTTCCGTTCAAACAGTGACAACTCGATCCACGCCGCTTCCGCCATGATCCGTATCGGTATCTCGACCGGCGCGTCCGCCTGGGCTCCAGAAGATACCCCGGGAGCGCACGACATCGCGTTCGGGTCCGAGGTGGTCAAGAACCGCTTGTCGTCGTACATCGGGTACTTTGGGTACGCGATCGCGATCTCCGATGCGAAAGGGATCGTCGTGCAGGATAATGCCGTTTCGTGCGTTTTCCCCTCTCCCTCTTCTTTCTTTCTCGCCTCTTTTCCCTGACGTTGTCTGTTTTTTTGTGTTTCCAGTGCCTCAATCTGGGGCTTCAAGACTCCTTCGTGTCCCCTCCCTCCTTCCCCAACTTTCCCCCTCCCTGCTCCTCTCCTCCGATCTCGGGGTTCGGTCCTAGGTCAACTCCAAAAGGAGTTTCGCGAACTGCACTACGGGTTCCTCCTCTGCGTCGGGCCCGGATCGATCAGTTCGAGCAACGACATTAGTCAGCACCAGATCAACGAGGAGTACATTGAGTCAGTTGCGGTGAGGAAGAGGAAAGCGGTTCAGAGGCATCATCATGTTGGTGTGACTGTCCCGAAGGGCGAGGTTGGGGAGGGAGCTAGGAAGAGGGTGATGGGCAGGAGGGAGAGGGAGAGGGCAGAGCATGAGAAGGAGGCTAGTAGGGGCAGGGAAAAGTGGTATGGCGCGGACGAGTATGGGTATGTTAAAGGAGGTGGGAAGGCGAAAGTGGAGGAAAAGACGGTGATGATTCAGGGGATTAAGAGGAAGGTGTTGAGCGCGCCGAGACAGTTGGGGAGTAGGATTAGGAGGTGAGGGAGAGGAGAGGGAGGAGGAGGGAGTGTTGATAGGAAGTGGAAGGGGGAGGAGTAGTGCTTCTCGACATTGTTGCATTTTTATTGCCCGTTCTTTTGTGCCTTACGAGTTTGGTAGCCGAAGCCGTGGTTGAGCGGCTTGGTTTGCAAGGTAGTGCAGCTTATCTAGAAGTGTCGTAGAGTTTGTTGACCCGGATCAGGATCCTGAAAGAGCGAAACAGGGATTCTGAGTAGGCCACGTCAGTCCAGTCACGAACCCGGGAAGACTGCGGGCCGAGGACTTTAAAACGGCGCGACGAGGTGCGCGAGCCTGTCCGGCCGGGCCTGGCGGGGGCGGACGCGCGTACTCTAAACTTATCCCACGAGTTCGGGGAGAACTCATTGCACCCGAACTATCGCTCACAAGTTGCACTATTCTGTCCCGCTATCCGCCAACCATGTCGGACGCGGACCGATCCGCCACTCTGAGCAACAGCAGCGGGGCCGCCTCCGCTTCCGCCTCAGCCTCGCCTGGAAGCACGAGCTCCGACAGCCACAGTCCCACGAGCGGTAGCTCCGACGCGTCTACCTCCAAACCACCTGCACCGCCCAAGATCGCATCATGTGCTCCTTGTCGGATCGTGAGTCGTTTCTGGTCGAGGAACCCGGCGGGCAGCAGGGGCTGATGACAAGAACAATCTAGCGGAGGGTGCGGTGCGATCGTGTGCCGGGGACGGACGAGAGTGTCGCTTGTATCAAGTGTGAGAAGAAGGGGCTCCAGTGAGTTGTGATTTGGGCTTGAAGGGGTGGGTAGGAGGCGTGCTGATGCGGAAGAGACAGGTGCACGGCGTTGCCTTTGAAGCCGAAGAAGACCATCATGAGGTCGGGCCCTAGGCTCGAGCTGGCTATGTATGTCTTTTTCGAGGCTATATATGGATAGAAGAAGCTGATGGAGATGTGGGCAGCGCTTTGTATGGCGAGAGCGGGGTCAGCAAGTTCGAGGCGAAAGCCAAGGCAAAGGGGAAGACCAAAGCGTGAGTATCTCCTCCTTTCTTCCATCAGCGAGCCAACCCTCGAGCTAAGATGTATTACTGCAGGCTACCAGAAGAAATGCCAGTGATTTCTTCTCAGACCGCGTCGGCCAAGCTCTCGCAGACGGAACTGCAAGGCGCCTTGATCTCGTCCCTCCTTGACGAGTGTACGTGGCCTCCCTCGGTCACCGCACACCGCATCATCAGACTGACCTCTTGCTCCTCTAACAGTCTTCAGTGGATCTGTATGACTTTCCTGTCTTCTTTGAGTGAGGTTCATGAGCGCCCGGCCTGACTTTATGTCCCCTAGAACGAGCCGTTGATCGTCTCCACGCCGTTCCCGGCATTATTCAAAGCGGCTGGCAGACGAATGGACCAACTAGAAGGTCAACATCAAGTTCGAATTGCTCTCCCTCTTCTCTCCCTCTCTCCACAACTTACATTCCTCCTCCCAGGTCCTCTGCTCCGCCGTCGTGGCCCTTGCCGCGCGCCAAAGCGCAAACCCCATGATCGTCGGCGCCAACGCCCCCAAAACCGCCGACATAGGCTCGCTCGCTGCTTCGGGGTGTGATTTGTCAGAGTACGGGAGGAGGAGGGAGGCGGCGTGCTTGACGTTGGCGCAGGCGGCGTTGGCGAGTGCGGATGCGAACGGGACGTTTAGGATCGCGTCGATGGAGAGTACGGCGGCGCTGCTGATCCTCGAGACGTTATTGGAGCGTGAGGGCTCCCTCTCTTTTTCCTAAGAAACTGAGCTGTTGTCTAACCAGTGAAAATTGCTTGCAGCTCTCGAGGTTCAGGGCCATCCGGTCTCTGCGCACCCTTGCAGAGTCAGCTACATCGGCCACGTGCAGTACCTTGGGAACGGATCTCACAGGATCACGGAAAAGATGGAGGAAGACGCTATAGGCCTCACCGCTTATGGCCGAGAATGTCTCGTCAGTGCTACGACCGGTCGACCGCCGAGTTTCTCAGACGAGGATTACATTCGGATTCGATTGCACATGGTGAGTTTTTCCTTTCGTTTTCCCCCCTTTTTGGAGAAGAAGGAAACCGCAGCTGATGGTTGGGAACTTCAAGTCGAACGAGTGTAAAGTCCAACCAAAGACTTTGGCGGAGGCGATCGCGTTCCCCGAGCCGGGCTTCAATATCGTGGAATCGTTCTACAGCCTCTTCGACGCGTTCATGGCCGAGGTCGCTGCGGCCGCTTCCTTCGCCGCTGAGAACCTCACCAGAAGTTTGTCCCCACCCCGTATCCTGGGTTCCCCACTTCCAAGCTCACATCTGACTTCCTCGACCCAATGCAGTGCGAGCCCGTAAAGCCCCGCTCAACCTCATCATGATGGAAGCGCACCTCGACCGCCTCTCCTCGATCAAACGTTTCCTCCCTGACCTGATCACCCGAGCCCACCTCTGCACCTCCCTCGGCGACGCAGACCTGTACCAAACTTGCGGCATGCACCCGGATCATGGCGTCGGGTACCTCTGGCGACATTTGAGGGCCGTGAGGTTCGGAACGCATCATCAGAGTATGTTGGCGTGTAGGATTTTGGAGGAGAGAGTGAAAGGGAGGGATGGGGGGAGTGGTAGAGAGGGTGAGGGGATGGTGGCGTGGTTGGTGGAGGGAGAGGAGGGGTATTGGAAGAGGTTGGGGAGGTTGTGGGAGAGGGCGAAAGGGGAGGCTTTTGAGGCTGCGAGGGCGTTGGTTGGGATTTTGACGGTGAGTTGGTACTGGGATTGCTCGTGTGGCAGATGAGTTGATGATGGTTGTTGTTGGATAGGATGCTTCTGCGGCAGGGGCGGTCGTGGGGTCGCTCGAGTTTCTGGATGGCAAGCTGCAGGCCGTTCGTCCTGTCTCGAATGAACTGAAGTCGGCAAAAAGCTGATGGCTCATGTGTCAGCTCTTTTACGATGATGTTGTCTTCTGGGCTTCGCTGCTCATCAAGACGCCAGCAACGGAGCAAGGGGGTCCACCAGCGTTCGGGCTCGACACCAAGATCTCGGAACTCAAGATGTACGCGCCCCTTCTACTTCCCCCACGTTCTATCCGCTTCATAACTAACCTTCAACTACAGCATCCTCCACTCGCTCTACTCCCTGCAATGGTTCCAAGCGCGCCAGCAATACACCGATGCAGCCACGTGGTTAAAAGGCGAGATCGCAACGCTCGAGCTCGAACGGGCGTCGACGTTCGCTTGGGAGATGGAGATGGCGGGAGCGCCGATCACGGAGGACGTGTTTGGGAGTGGTGAAGTCGAGATTGGCGGGTGGGGTGTCGAGGCGTTGCGAGGTGTGGACGGGTTGGACGATTTCGGGCTGTTTGCGCCGGGCGAGATGGCGCCCGGGTATAGTAGTATTACTCCTGTGTGGTAGAGTAGTTCTTGTACCACTACTTTTTTGTTTCTTGTCATTATTATTTCACGTCGCTTGCCACGTTTCGAGCAATTTAAGTCCTCGGATTTCGATCATGTTAGCGCCCGCCGAATAAGCTTCTGTTGCCTCCGTCCGCTCCGCCAGCTTGACGACCTACACTATCAAGCCCGACATATCTACAGAATCGCACGATGCTCCGGCGGATACAGACGCTCCCACCACCGCCAGACGATATCCCAGTACACGTCCCAGCAGCCATTCCAGTTCCCAGTGGCGTCCCCGCCGCCGCTCCACCTGCCTCCTCCGCGTCCGGCTCAAACACCTCCCCCGACAGTTCTGGCTCGGCCGACAGTCCGCCTGCACCCAGTGGTGCGAGTTCTGAAGATTCTCAGATGAAGCATGGCGTCAAGATCCATTCGTGTGCGCCTTGTAGGATCGTGAGTTTTGTCTGTGTGTTGTGAGGAGAGGAAGGAAGGGAGGGTGCTGATACGTTGGAATGGCGTAGCGGAGGGTCAAGTGCGAGAGGGTGCCGGGTGCAGATGCGAGTGTTAGCTGTGTCAAATGTACTGCTAAAGGGATCGCGTACATTTTCGTCTTTGTGCGGGCATTGGAGCGGTGCTGACAGTCCTGGGTCTGGACAGGTGCACGGCGCTGCCTCCTCGCCCGAAGAAGACGCTGATACGCAGTGGGAAGCGTTTGGAACTTGCTATGTGAGTGAGTTTTCTGTAGGATGAGAGAGTAGAGGCTGAATGATCGATGGGGCAGCGCACTGTACGGAGAGGACGAGGTCACGGCATCGACGAGCAAGGTCCCGAGAAAGACAATGTCGGCACAAGCTAAAGCGTATGTTCATGTACGACTGCACAGTTTGGCTGAATAACACTGACAATGACTGGCCTCCTCAGTGCTGAGGGACCATCACCAAGCTCTGTCCCGAATCAGCTAGCACGGACAGAGCTCAAAAGCTCGCTCCTCACGAGTCTGTTGGAGGAATGTAAGCGAGGCACTTGTTACGCGTCTCAGCAATGGAGCTCACCTTTCCTTCCCCATAGTTCTTGCTGGAAATGTTCGTTTTTCACGTTCGGGTCAGGAACGCCAGGAAACACTGCTAACACGTGTGACTTTCCAGTACGAACCTCTCACCCGAAGCGCCAACTTTCAAGAATCATTCGACAACGCCGGCCGTCGATTCGACCTCCTCACCGGCCAAACACAGGCTCGTCCATTCCCTCCTCCTTCAGTCCCTACTAATGCCCTCACCCCTCCACAGGTCCTCTGTTCCACGATCCTCGCTCTCGCCGCCTACACCTCCTCAAACCCACTCATCATCGGTCCCGGCGCTCCCAACAGCTGGGAGATCGACAGTGCCGCTCTCCAAGGTCGTAACCTCGCTGAGTTCGGGAGAAACAGATTGAACACGTGTGTGACGTTGACGGAGGCGGCTTTGGCGGGAGTGGATCAGCATGGGACGTTGAGAACTTGCTCGAGGGAGAGCTTGGTCGCGCTGTTGATCTTGGAGTATGTGGTTGAGTGTGCGTCAAAAAGCAATATCGTATATATGAGTCTACCAAACTGATGTCTGGTCCTGCACACAGCTCTAGAAGCCTCAGGCCACGTCTTCACCTCCTCAGGCTCCGCCACTCGTGCGATCACCGCCGCGTACTCGTGCCACTTTCGCGAGCTCTTGGACGGAGGAGAGAACTTTGACCCAGTCATCGTTCATACCATATCGGGGAGGGATGGGTTGGTAAGCGCAACGACGGGGAGGCCGCAGTTGTTGACGGAGGACGATTTGGACGCGCTGGAGAGGTGGCATGCCAAAGTTCGTCTCACGTTCTCGTTTGTTCAAGTCATGACGGAGCTGATGATCAGGGATATCACAGCTCGTGCCTCCGGCCTACCCACCTCCACTGAAAGTCGCCATGGTCCGCTCCGCGTTCCCGGAACCAGACAACGCGTTCGGGTCCGTGTTCGACTCGCTATTGCTGCACGTGTCCGCGATGGCGAGGTTTGCAGGCCACCACTTCTCTCGGAGTCAGTCCTCCCACTACTTAGGCGGCTCCCCAATTTCCTAACCCCACCTCATCTCACCAGAACGCGCTCGAGCCGCGCCGCTCTCTCTCGACCTCTTCACAGCCTACCTCGACGACACCTCCCTCGCCCTCTCCGCCTCCCTCGAACTCTCGCACCGCTCTGCCATCCTCGAGTCCCTCAACCCTCTTGAAATGGCTCGACTGCTTTACGTGAAGCGCCATATCCGAGGGATCCGGTTCGCAGCTTGTTATCACGCGTTTTTGGCGAGCAGGATCGCGAAGGGGAGGGTCGAGGAGAGGGATAAGGTCCCGAGTTTGGAAGGGGCAAGTAGAGGAGGGTTTGTGGTGGAGGAAGGGAGTGTAGACGGGTATTGGCAGAGGGTTGAGGCGTTGAAGGAGAGGGCGGGGGCGATGGCGTTTCAGGCAGTTAGGCAGGTCGCGGCGTTGGTTCAGGTGCGTCGCTCTTGTTGCTCTCGGCGGCAAAGTTGTGGCTGAGACTAACTCTCTTGCGAGGTTCGTGTAGGAAACTTTGCAATCGGGGGAGACTGTCGGGTCGATCGGGTTCCTTGATTGGGGACTCCAGCCGCTGTACTTTGACGACGTCCAAACTTGGACGTCCATCCTCGTCGACATGCCCGCGACGGAGCAGGGCGGGCCACCAGGATTCGGGTTTGAGACCAAAATCAATGAGATGGAGGCGTGAGTTGCTCTCAATTACATCCGAACCTCCGCAAGACTCGAATAACGATTTGGGCTCGCAGGATCCTTCGCGCGCTTTACTCCCTCCAATGGTATCAAGCCCGTCCTCGCTACGCCGACGCAACATCTTGGCTAGAACAGCAAGTCGCCCTCGTGAAAGCCCAAAGGGACTTGTCGGTCGCTTGGGAGGCTCTGATCCCTTCTTCTGGAGCTGGGGCACTGCCACTGCCACTGCCGATGGAGTTGGTTTCCCCTTCGACGTTGTCGATGGAGCTCGAACTGGTTGGCGGCGATGAGGTCGGGGCGCTGTTGAGTGAAGTTGGAGGATTGAGTGGGGGAGGAGAGGTTTGGCCAGCGCAGGAGTTGACGAATAGGGCGCTGATGGAGTTGGAAGTCATGGGTGGTGGGGGAGGGGGAGGTGTGCACGGTGGGTTCGAGTTGGAGGGAGGGACTGGGACTTGGTGATTTGCTTTGTCAGTTTTTGGTGAATCTGTAGGGTTTGGTACATATACGATTTGTGTGAAAGGTAAATGAGTTGTTGGCCTCAGCAATCTCTGACGTGGCTCACTCTTACGGGTGAACAAGATGACACAAACAACAAGCAGCTAGTTTCACTTATCACTACACAAAATATACATCATCTCACCAGCCCATTCCATCAATGCCCAGCTCACTGCCCAGTCCAAACATGCCGCCCGCGCCCACCATCAACTGCTTCCGCCCCTCCTCGAGCGACGACGGGGATGGCCAAACTCCGTCACTAAAAACACCAGAACCTCCGACTGGTACTTCGAGCCCTAAAGGAGGTACCAAGATGTCCCACGAGAACGACAAATCCCGTTGCGCTTTCACACTCGCGACCTGTTGCTCGAGGTACGTCGTCGCTTCCGCGTATGCAGGACGCGCTTGGTACCATTGTAGCGAGTAGAGTGCTTGAAGGATCCTGTGCCAAAAATTCAGCTTTTTATCAATGAGTCGGTAGGTTGAAAGAAGCAGGGCGCACGACTTCATCTCCCCAATTTTCGTCTCGAACCCGAACCCCTCCGGACCTCCTTGTTCCGTGCTGGGCATGTCGACGAGGATGGAAGCCCATTGCTTCACGTCATCGAAGTAGAGAGACTGGAGGCCCCAGTCAACGAATTGGATTCCGCCGACTGGATCGCCGGATGCCAAGGAGTCCTTTTTTTTCCGGCACGAGCCAACATAAATCAGCATTCTGGCGGGGGAGGGCGGGGAGGGCACACGTGGTGAGTCGACGTGCGCCAAGGAACATACCTGAAAGATCCCAGCCATCTGCCTGACAGCTTCGAATGCCGAATGCTTCGCTCTGCTCATCAAGTCCGACAATGTCCTCCAGTACCCTTCTTCCTCATCCGCCTCCTCTTGTTCCACCACAACCCACCCACTAACACCCTCCGCTTCCCTCCCTTCCAGCCTTGCGCGTACGATCTTCCACCCTACCACTGCAAGAAGACATGCTGCCATTCTGATCCCTCTGACATTCCGCTTCCCGTACGGCTGGCTAGAGAGGTCGACGAGCTTCATCGCTTCGAGCGCGCGGCCGCGTGAAAGGACTTCGTGAGAAGCCGAGAGGCCGAGAGAAACTTGGTGGAGGAACGTGGAAAAGAGTTTGGTGTTGAGTGGAGAGGATTGCGCGCGTTCTTTGGAGGCAATACATCTTAGCGTCAGCTCGTAGGAAGTAAAGCCTTGGGGACCCCTCGAGCAGGGGAGGGAAGAAGGAAAGCGTTGAGTACGCACTGCGAGAAAAGTTGTGTGCCGCGAACCTGGCGTACTCAGTGGTGTGAAGCAGCAAAGATTCGACAATCCCATCATACATCCTATCTGCGTCGGCTAACGAGAACGCCGACCGAACCATCGCCGTCGGGAGGGGAGGAGGATACGCTGGCCGATCTTGCTGCAGTAAGGAAGAGTGATATCAGCTCGCTCCCTCATGTCATATCTTGTGGATTCAAATGTGGACATGAGAAAAAAAGAGGAGATGAGGATGCTTACCCAAGCAGCGATCCCATCCCACTCGTCCTCGCTCAACCACCCGGACCGTCCTGTCGCCGCACTCGCAAGACAGTCCCTCCCCGCGATGCTGTACAGCACCACTGGATCAAACTCTGGGACAGGCGCTTGTTCGAGGAGGGTGCGGAAATGGTGAGAATAGGAGGCGATGATGGCGCCCGTTGTCGACGAGGAGGTGGGGGTAACGTGGCCGGCTGGATCAGGTTGAGCTTCGGCTTCCATGACTACGAGGCTCATCCGAAGACATCAGAGTCAGTGGGCTTTGATCAAAAGACCGGCCTTGGTTCACTTACCTTCGACTAAATACTCCAGCACCAACAAAGCCACCAAACTCTCTTTCCCTCCTTCCCTCCACAGCCCTTCTCTCCCGACAGCATCCACAGCATTCTCCGTAAGCTGCCTACAAACTTCTCTTCTTCCTCTCCCAAACTCTGTCAGATTTCTCCCGATCCTCGCTAAAGCCGCCAACTCCCAGCTGTTTGGTGGCCGCATCGAAAAGGAGGAGGCAGTGCCAATGATGAGCGGGTTCGAAGAGGTGCGGGCGGCGAGTGCTACGAGGGTGAGGCAGAGGACGGAGGCTGGGCCAGTGAGAAGGTTGTAACGACGACCGACAGAGTCGAAAGTGGCAAAAAAGTCGGTGCCGTGGACGAGGGGTTCGTACTAAGGAGGGATACGGGACGCGTGTCAGCTGGTGAATGATGGCGTTGAAAATGAAAAGTCTCGGAGACTACGACTTGCTGGTCCTGAGAAGACTGTGATTGGAGTTTTTAATATACGGCTCAAAATGGAAAGCAGATAGAAGCTGTGGAAACGGACATTCTTCCAATAGCGTCGTGATGAGCGCGCCCTTGAGCTCGACGCGCGTCAATTGACTCGACGCGGACTCGTGGGATAATGAGCCAGGAGAGCTGCTGCTAGTCAAATCAAGGGTATTTAGTATCCATCTCAAATCATAGACTGAGGTGAACGATTCAACGGACGCTTGCCCACTTCCAGCCTTACTCTTCGGTCGCAACTTGGCCGTCGCGCCTGTCACTTCGTGCTCCCCGTAAAGAGCACTGCGTCCGGAAATGTCATCAGCTAACGTCTAGTACATCTCTGCAGAGCTGTGAACTCACATAGCGAGCTCCAGTCGCTTCCCAGAGCGGATGAGCGTCTTCTTCGGCCGCGGCGGCAGCGCCGTGCACCTGTGTTGCTCAGATGTCAGCATTGAGCTGCAGACCACCACAGTGATTGGCGCACAGTAAACCTCTCTTTTTGCATTTGATGCAGCTGACCGATGAGTTTGCGCCGGGGACCCGCTCGCATTTCACCCTCCGCTGTTCGTTCGCATCAGCCCGTCTGCCCCCTCTCAGCTAAGGAAAAAGACTCACGATCCGACAAGGTGCACAAGAATGGATCTTTGTGGTCGTTGTAGAGACTTGTGAAGTCGATGCTTCGGCACCTGCATTGGTGGGACTGTAGGCGGAGCTGGCACTACCCGGCGAAACCGAAGTTGAGCCAGAACCGGAGCTCGAATCCCCAGCGGTACCGCTCAGCAGTTCCATGTCTGTCTATGTTTGCTCAACAGTAGTGTATGGAGGAAAGGAACTGGGAGCGAGCCGTCGGAGGTTATGTTTGGCAGAGTGGCGCTCCATTTTTGGATCAAGCGACGAGGCGAAGCGCGCGTCGGCGATCGGGCTTTACGCGCTTCAACGTAAGAAAGCGAATGACGTGGCAGCTCTCTTTCTTGTGCACATCAAAGAGATTCTGCGATGTCATCCCTTCTATCAGCCACAGTGGAAGCTGCCAGTGATTTGGCATCGTCCAGAAATAGCCTCCACCGCAGTGCACGTGGTGTGGTGTGTTTGTCTGCACCTCCGCGGAAACTCGTTGCCTCCTTTCCTTCCTCCATATTCCACCTTTCATCGCCTCCTAGCTCCCATCCACTGGCCTTCACTAGACACTCAGCATCTTCCAATGAACAGCTCAGCCACAAAGCCATCTAGCAAGCAGTTCCTACAGGCCTCAGAGTCGGACTCGGACGACTTGTCGAGCGGAGCTTCGTCTGTGGAACATTCCGACGCCCCGTCGGACGTCGACGCCGAGGCGTTAAAGAAGAGCGATGAAGAGAGCCGGCTTGCTCAGAAAGGCTCGAAACCAAGGAAGAAGCAGAGTCCAAGCTCCAAGCGTAGCTCCCCGCCAGCTTCCACATCGTCCCAAGTGAGTGCCGCGCCACGAACTGGCCGGCTTCGAGATGAAAGCGAGACTGACGGTGGAGCACGTTCTTTCACCGCAGGAGTTCACTTGGAAGACTTTTGTTGCGGCAATAAGCTGTCTAGTGGTTGCAGGTTTGGTGGTCTTTGTTGGGTACGAGTTGTGGGACGTCGTGGATCCGGGACGACGATGGGCGCTCGGATGGTTCTTGGTGTCGACACCGGTGTGCTTGTGGGATTCGGGGTACCAGATCTTCCGGTACGTTCAATCCCAACAGTTTCAAGAAGGCTTCTTTGTGTGCTAAAGGAGCGGTCTAGGCCAAGGAGTTTCTCTGGCGGCGACTTGCACTGGATCTGGAAGTGAGTAGCTTTTCCTGGACCCAGTGGTAGACGTGCGCCTTGCTTATCACTTCGTTACAGACCGTACGGAATCTATCAAAAGGTTGACTACATGTATGGACCTCCGAAATATAAATCGAAGGACGGTCTGCCCCTCTCCATCGGTGAGCCGTCGGACAGTTCCTCCCTTCACCAGGCGAGGAAGCTGAAGAGAAACGACATGGCAGGAACGATGGACGTCGTCGAGTCGATCATCAACTTCCTGGTTCTGTGCTTTGCGTGGAATCAGCAAGAGGCTTTGATGCTTCTAGTTGGGTTCATGGTTGGTACGTAAGATAGGAGGGAAGAGCGACGAAAAGTCGCGAGGCTGACGTGGCGTGTTTTTGGTCGCTCGGGCGCGTAGCTACGATGACTTTCTGGAAGACGGTGTACGTAGTACACTCTTAACTTGAATAATGGTAGATGATTGCACTATTGACGAGTAATTTCTGCGAACAGGCTCTACTTCGTCCAGGATGTCTTTTCCGGCTTCAGCTCCACGTCAGCCCGCAGTTCCCCTCGTCGCGGAGTCCTTAGTTTTGGCTCAGGGAGCTGACTCTTTATAGCTTTGCACTTCTAGAAAACAAGACTCTAGGAGAGACTATTGGCTTGTTTATTTCTTGCCTAACTTCCCCTGGATATGCTTTCCAGGAGCGATCATGATTGTAGGTCCTTTCTCTGAGTCAGTGTCTAGGGTGAGATGCCTAACGAACGAGGGCCTCTCACAGACGTTTGGCTGGGGGTTATACGATATGCTTGAATCGTGATGCCATAAGCTTCTATGCATTCTTAGCTTTCATTCCTCGCGTCATCAACTGCCTCAGGCTACGTGTCATCGCTCCTCTTCGGGTTCCGCTCCCTACGTCCGTCCATCGCACCCCGCGCACTCCCCAAATTACGCCTCTCGCTTCAGGAGCGACAGTCGGCTTATTTGTCGACAAGTTCTGGCGTTTCAGATCAAAGAGAAAGTTCGAGGAGGTTAGGTTTAGGGCGGTGGACGCCGGCCTCCGTGCTTCGATGGGGGTGGTCGTGGTCTGCCGAGCCGGCGTCCAGCCGGGTGTCAACGTCGTGCGAGCCGTTCCCTTTCTCGGCACGGTGATTGGGTTTCGAGGGTTGGCTTTCTTCTCATCCCTCCATCTGCCTTTGAGGTATATTCAGAACCAATGATTGACGTCGAGCTTCCTGCCGACGTGCAAGGGTGGATCAAAGCGTCACTCGCTGCTGGCGCTGCGACTATCTTCTTGCAGTGGCTGTTCCGCTTCATCCGGGGGCAACAGGTCCTCCGGTACGTCCTCTAATGCTTTTCTACGAGGATTCATGGGCTAAGTTCTTCACTCGAATTACAGCAAAAACGGAGGCATTGGCTTCACGGCCATCATCCCTCCCTGCGGCCTCAACGCGCAACTCGTCTTCCCTCGTGGCATCCCTCACTGCCTCCAGAACCAGGACCTATGGTTCGACAAGGGCGCATTCTACCACAAGTTGAACTCGACCGTCATCACCGTCCCTGCCCTTTTCCCTCCGAGAATGTCGTTCGTCGTTTGTGACCCTGAGGTGAGTGAGTGTCGGCGGAGTTTTGAAGGGAAATAGGGGAAGGCTGATCGGGACGTGGGGGTGCCGATTGTTCCTCTCCTTTTTCTTTCTTCTCCAGACCATCAATGCGATGAACAACGACAGAGTCCATTTCGACCACCCGCCTGAGATCAACAGTGTCGCCACGTTCCTTTACGGCAACAACCTTGTGGGTTCCGCTGCTTCCGAAACCGGGCAGAACAAAGCAGTAGGCTGACGTGACGTGTCATGGCATTGGGGTTGCATAGATCAACACGACCGGCGCTCTCTACAAAAAGTTCCACAAAGTCATGGCTCCCTCTTTCGCTGACGCATGTCTTTCCTTCCGGTTCCACACTTCTGTCCTAGGCCGCTCATCTATCCTCACTCCGTGATGACACAGAAAAACAACAAAGCCGTGTGGACAGACGTGCTCGACCTCGTCCAGACCCAGATGTACCCTAAGATGGACTCGATGGCCGACGCGTCTGGAACTACACACATCGAGGATTGCGGAGAGTTTTTGGCCGTCATTGCGCTCATGGTGAGCTGCAAGCACCTTTCAGCATACCGACGATTGTGAGCTGATGCTTGTCGGATTAAACAGGTCATTGGTCGTTCCGGGTTCGGCAAAGAGGTGTTCTGGCCTGAGGAGGATCAGACGGACGTTCCTTTCTACGAGGCTATGCTCGCTGTTCTCGACGGTTTGATCGCTCGCCTTGCGCTCCCCAAGGTGAATACCTTGCTGGCCTCTCTCATACACCAAAAAACTCACACACAACTCCCTTTCAGCTGGCCTGGAAGCTCCCCATCCCTTACCTCCAAAAGATGGAACGCGGCAGCAAGGAATTCGAGCGCGCCATCCTCCAGATCATCCACGACCGCAACACGGGCCTCACTGGCGCTGGCGAGAAACGCGAAGGAAAGAACGACCTCCTCACTGCTTTGATTGAAGCCAACGAGGAGCAGGACGCTTCCACCAGGTTGACCGACGCCGAGTTGCTGGGAAACTGTTTCCTCATCCTGCTGGCGGGTTACGAGACCACGTCGAACGCTTTGTGAGCTCCTTTCGTGCCTGACCTCGTTCCTGACCTCCTGTTGACCAGGACACCCAACACTTTATCACAGGACCGCAACCCTTATCTTCCTCACCCTCTGGCCCGAGCACCAAGAAAAGATCTACGAAGAGGTCCGCACCGTGTTCGGCACCGAGCCGATCGCGAACGCGCCCTACACGGAACTCAAGTACACGCAGGCGTGCTTCCAGGAATCGCTCCGCATGTTCAGCCCCGTGCCCGTGTTGACCAAGATCTGCACGAAGGACACGTTCATCACTTCGAGGACGGTCCCGGAGGATGGGTCGCCCGGTGTGCCGAGCAAGGTGTTTGTGCCGAAGGGGAGTGTGGTGAGGCAGAACGTTCACGGTGCTCACTGTCTCAGTACGTGCTTTTTTCTTGACCTAATTTCTCCAAGCCTTTTACCGCTGACTGAACTTCGTCTCGCGTGCAGACCAGTTCTGGGAGGACCCGTTCAGCTTCAAGCCCGAGCGCTTCTTGGACGAGCACGATGCCAAAAGCTGTACGTGTGCCCTATTCCTCTCCTCCCGTCCATCCCGTCCAGCTGCTAACTAGTTCGTCGAACTCAGGGCTTCCCTTCTCCAGCGGTCGTCGCGGATGTATCGGGAAAAGCTTTGCTCACAGTGAGTGGCGAATCTTCTGGCGACAAAGAAAGGAGCGATTGACCACGTGGCGCTCTCTTCTCAGCGGAGGGAATCGCGATTCTCGCCGCCATCGTCCTTCGCTACAAGATTGAGGTCCCTGACCACCTCAAAGAGAAGTTCAAGGCCCTTCCAGGGGAGACTCAGCAAGCGAGGTGCGACAGGCTCATCAAGGTGTGTTGTCGACGTTTCTTCACCGGCGGGCCAGAAAGGGACGACACTGACATGAAGCACGTGGGACGATTAGACGAAGTTTGTCATCGCCGTCAAACCTCAGGAGATCAACCTTTCCTTTGTTCGCCGTTGAGCGAGTAAGTGTCGCCTTGTGCTCTTCAGGGAGTTGGCTGACTGATTGATCGTGCCTCGGGTTGATGACGGTAGTCTCTACATTACGGACGTCTCCTTCACGTTTTTGCAATTCATGACCAGAGCCATTTCACGCCCCAAAGTTGGGGTGTCAGAAAAGAAGAGCAAACTTCCAGGCCATCCGGGGCTTCTGCTCGACGTGACCTCAAGCGCTCTCTGCTGTCGAGTGACGTGGTAAAGCGGTGATCGCGTGTATTTTGTAAGAGGGGAGATGATAACAGCTGTACAATCTATGAATACGGAAGGTGGTATCGTCTATGATAGTAGTCTAAGACTATGAAACACTTCAAATCCCCTTCCACTGCTTCAGCGCTTCGTATACCGTCATGCTGACACCATTCGCCGGGATCTACAGAGGCACAAACGCCAGAGTCAGCCTCATCAGCTACGAGCTGGAAGGGAAGCCATCAAACTCACAGCATAGGCCATTCTCACACTCATCCCCTTCGTAAACGCCAACACCCCACCCTGTCTATAAACGCCCCTCACAATCTCCTTGATCCCACCCTTCTCCTTCCCGGCACTAGTCTGCCATCGACTCTGAACGACCTCGAACGGGTTCGTCACCATCGCTGCTAGGGCGCAGGCGGAGACGGAGCATAACGTGAAGCGGGCGGTGAGGGGGAGGCCGTCGGTTATGGGTGGGGGTGGGGTGGTGGAGCGGTAGGCGGAGTAGCCGGGGATGAAGCGAGTTTTGAAGGACTCGTAGAGGAACCAGTAGAAGGAGACGGAAGGACTAGGTAGGTGGGTTGAATGAAGAGCGGCGTGGATCGGAAGGACGCAGGGAGAGGCACGTGAGTACAGGGGAAGCGTGCGGAGAGATGGGACTGAATGCTCACATGAAAATAGCCATAGACATCCAGTAGCCTCGGAAAACGCCCTTGTAGCCTTCCTCAGCCCAGATCTTTCGCATCAGCGTCACGGCAGACGTCGTCCCCTCGTTACCCTTCTGCAATCGCGCTTTCATCACCTGAACACCACTCAAGTTAGCCCATAGTCACAGGCACAAAGAGAAGCAAAACCTCTTGCCTCCATCGGCGTCCAAAAGAATCCCGAGGCCACTATGAACCGATTCCGTCGGTCATCAGCGAACCGGACCTCCCAGGACGACGGGCGACGGGGACATCAGGCTACTCACTCTCCGCCGCCGCACCAGCGCCGACGAATACGGGGATCTGTTGAAGAAGTGAAGCGTCCTCGTCCTGCGACAAGAACTGCTGCCCGAGGAACCGTTTCGATGCTAAAGAGTTTCCGCCACTGTGAGTTTCTTGGGTTTCGACGGAGGTTGCCGACGCGAGATGAGGGGGTTCAGCTGACCTTCGTACGTCGTCAGGTAGATTGATAGTGCGGGGACACTGAACCCAATTGCTACTGGTAGACCTTTTCTCCTCCAACAACGTCAACAGCTAGTCAGGGTACCGGCACGAGGAGCAACGCACCAGCATAGAGCGTGCGAAGACGCGGTTTGGGGATGAGGGTGCGGAACCCGGGCACGACCTTGCCCGGCCAGGTTTGTATACGAATTCGATATGTATCCACTATTGACATTCGAAGTTAAGTTTCTGTGGACCCTGAAAGGAAGCGAGGACGCACGAGGATGGGCAACGAGTCGGGCGGAAACGGCAGAAGCACTGCTGCAGACGAGGATGAAGGGGTCGACGTAGCGAGTTGCGACTGGAAGAGTTGCTGGTGGAAGAGTTGTTCCTTCTTCCTCCATTGTTGCCTTCGCCTTCTCGTCGTCTACACAATCAATCGGAGCGCGTCGCGTTTGTTTGAAGGGACCTTGAGAGGAGCTGAGAGAAAGGGGTAGCGAGGCTGAATAGGCGTAGTTGGTGGGTTCGAAAACAGGTGTAGGTATTAGTGTAAGTTGTGGGTCGTGCAGAGCCTGGGCGAGGTGTAGGCGGAGGAGCGACAAACTCCCTGGACTTGCCGGCCAACTTTTTGAAGCTGGGTCGGCCGATCGACCGCAAGAGAAGCGTCGACGTGGCGGTAACATTTGAGTATTCACATCGTATGAGACATGCTCACCACATTCTTCTGATCTAATGCTCGGAAAACCACTCTAATCGTGCGGGAACACAAAGTCCGCGGACTTCGCCGCCTTTCTGGGACGAGCCTCGCCGTCCCTTTCTCAGCTCCGCCGTTCGCTGTCTGCTCAAAGACATGCACTCAAGTTTTTCTTGACAACAACAATGCATCCTTTTGTGTGCCCTTTGATTTGTCGCGCCAGCACTACGGATCTTCGCAGACTCCCGCTTTAGTCGGCATTCTCCGCCGCCCTTCAACTGGTCAGGACTTGAGTGGCGGTCGATGTCGGAGCGTTGGAGAAAGTCTATCATTGCCTCGCCTTATAGGACGATCATCCCGCTGTTGAGGGGCGCTTTCACGCGCCGAGTCTGTGCAGCTTCGAGCAGTCCTCCCTGGCTTTTTAGGGCGGGAATGTGGTGCCTCAAAGCTGTTCTACTGAATGGTTCAGCTGCTTGTTGCTAAGAGAACAGCCTGACCTCCTCGCATACGCTCCGCATCCTCGCAAAGCTCCCCGCCGCCGCCGTACTGACGCGCTCGTCCCGCAGCCCGGGTCTCCGATGACCCCTCCTTCCGAATTCCGAACTCTGCTATCCTGAAAAGGTATAGTCTCCTCCAAGCTCGACCCACTCAACCAATAAGCTGTTTGTACTTATTAATAACGTTGAATACACCACGCCTTAGAAGCCTGCCTCACCAAGACCTGACCTTGTGTCTGGACCAGGCACCTGCAGACTTGCCGGAAATGTTCGGTTTACGTACAAGTCTGGTTCTTGTTGATGCTGTCAACATCAGGGGTAGCTACGTATGATGGGGTGACCCTCCATTGTTCGGTTAGATGCTGAGCATCGTCGACTGGTTGTCCTCTCTCTCCCTCTTCTTCAGCCACTGTCCACCTTCCTGCGATCAGGACCACACCCGCCAACATGTTCTTTTCTATCCCTCTCTCGCTGGCATTACTAGCGTCCATGGTAACCGCCTCACCTACTCCTGCTCCTGAGCCAGAGATCATCACGATCCCGCTCACCCGTCGCGACACGCCGGTGACCTCCGACGGCATCGCTCAGATGGGCCAACTCATGCACCTCTCAAACATCACTGGAAAGTAAGCCTACTCCCCAACACCTAATCTCACCCCATTTCCTGCAAGGCCGACTTGAGCGCGCTAACGTGAACAAAACCCGCGCTTTCGCAGCAAGTACCAACGTGGGGCTCACGCTTACCACCGCAACACGGGCAACCAGCTACCCAACTGGAACCCCGCACAAGGCTTCGGTCCAAACTCGAACCTTTCTTTCGTCAAGAGGCAGAGAGAGGGGTTGACGCCTCAGCAGGGTCAGGCGCTTTGGACGTCAGTGCTTTCGCTTATGCTACTCATGAATTGGGGGAGAGCTGATCAAGACGGGGTGAGACAGCGGGTACATCTCGGTCGGCACTCCTGCGCAAAACTTCATCATCGATTTTGATACCGGTTTGGCTCTGGTTGCTTTCTGGTTCGCGGTGGTGACGATGGCTGACGCACACGTGTGCGGCGCTTTTACAGGAAGTGCCGACTTGTGGATTCCAGGAGCGTCTGTTGGACGCACGGACAAATACGTTCCCACGTCCAGCTCGACTGCTGTTTCTACTGGCGGGACTTTTTCTATCCAGTAGTGCGTGACCCACCCCTTTATTCCGAGTGTTGGTGTGAGCTGACATTGACTGGGAACCAGTGGTGATGGTTCGACTTCGTCGGGTTCGTTTTCAAGCGTCTTTGTCCTTCCTGGTATATCCTATCACTCATCTACACATCCACAGGCCCCGTCTACAAGGACACAGTTTACGTCGCTGGCCTCACAGCGACCGGTCAGAGTGAGTTCTCTTTCTCTCCTGCTGCCTCCAGCGGCGCCAATCAAGCTGACGTGTCGCCCCCTGTCCCCCAGCTCTCGCAATGGTCACGACAGAAAGCGCCGAGTTCAAGAGCGGAGTCCAGGATGGTATCCTCGGGATGGGGTACCAGAGTCTGTCGAATTTGAGGGCTCCTCCGGTGCGGATACCTTTCTCTACGCTGTCGAGATCGTTCGTGTGCTGACGGGGTCGACTTTAGTTTTTCCAATCCCTCGTCGCACAGAAGAAAGTTGCGTCGAGTATCTTCTCATTCAGGCTGACGACAAGTACGTTCCTGCTCTCGCCGTCTCGCAACGTGGGCCTTGCCGTGTACATGAACGTTGACGTTCGTTCGTGCCCCCTCTGCTATAGCTGGGAGTGAGCTTTATCTCGGTGGAGTGAACTCTGCGAAATACACCGGAGCTATCACCTACACTCCCGTCACTCAACAAGCAGTAAGTCCTCGTTGCCTCGCGTTTCGCTCTAAAGTCGAGAAGCTGACGTGACATCATCTTGGCAGTACTGGGTCTGTCTCGTCTCGCTTTTTTTTTCACCACCATGCGAGATTTGCTTACCCCTCTTACTGGATAGATGGTCTCTGGAAGCGTGAACATTGGTTCGACTGTTGCCGCCGCGAACCAGAACCTCAGTGCGTATTCCACGATCCTATCTCGAGATGTTGCTGACCTTTGCACCGCTGTGTTCTTCTCAGTCATTGACACTGGAACTGTGAGCTTAATATCTTCTCGAGTGACTGACTAGTTAATGCTGATTTTCCTCCTCGCTTTCAGACTTTGAGTGAGTAGCCCACTGTTTGGAGCGTTCTTCCGTTTCTTTTGCTGATCCGTCATCGTGCCTTTACCCCTGCAGTCATCGTGAGTCTGCTACTCAATTAGAAAGCTTTTACGGTTGCTCTCAGACTGATCCGCACATGCCTCTCACCTCTAGACCACGACGGCCAACGCTGCCGCCTTCTATGCCAAAATTTCCGGCTGCTCTGCCTGTGAGTCCTTCACACTCCACAACTGCCGTCAATCTTGCTGAACCAAAGCCTTGGGCTGTTGTAGATGGCTCGTCGGGATACTACACCTGCCCGTGCACCACACTCACCTCCACGTCGTTCTCCCTGACGCTCGGTGGACGCAACTTCGTCATTCCCGCTGCCAACATGAACCTCGGGAAACTGTCGTCTACTGTGAGCACTCCTTCCTTGAACACTGTCTGTGTGGCGTGTACTCACGAATTTGTGTCAGTCCACTCAATGTGTTTCGGCAATCGCGACGGGCAACATCGGAGTGAGCTGACGCGACAGTTCGATGGCGGAAGAGTACAGCTAACCTCCACTGCCTACCAGATCAACGCCTGGATTATCGGAGATGCTTTCCTCAAGTCAGTGTACAGCGTCTACAACCTCGGAACAAACCAGGTTGGGTTCGTTTGTTCCTCCTCGACCCGCTTGCGAGGCTGCTGCTAACACGTGGTCGAACGACTAGATTCGCCACCGCCGTCTAAGCGCTTTCGGCTTGGCTGATTAGCCTTTAAAAAGTCCTGGTAAAGCTCATATCAAAGCTATCAGCACTGCAAAGAACAACAAATGTACCTTCTCCCTGTCGTGCTCCTTCTGGCGCCCCGCTCTCGCCCTTGCACCACCTCGCAACCCACCGAGTATCCAATCGGCCCGCTCTCCGTCCTCCCAAATGTCATCTATCCCCAAATCAGCAAGATTGTCATCTATTCGACCCTCTCCGTCCTCCCAAATTGCGAGTATCGAAGTCTGCTGTTTTTGGATCCCGCCACCCAGAGCCCTGAGTCTGGCCCAGGTACGCGCGTTGTGAGACTGAGGACGGCCTCACGCTTCCGTCCATTTCGAGTTGTTCCCGCTGTGCGGAGTATTACAGTGGGCCCAATAGACGGCCTTCTGGGTGCTTTTTTTGGTCGGCAGGAGCTTTTTGTGAAGGTGGTCGAACGACGAGGAGGTCGCTCGGCTCCTTCTCTGCCTCCTGCACACGCAGTCCTCAGCACCAAGATGCTTTTGTCGCTCCCTGTTTCCCTCATTCTCCTCGCAGCAACATCTTTCGCCTCCCCCGCTTCTCTCACGGATTCAGGCATCACCATCCCTCTGCACCGACGAGCGGCGCCACTAGCAGATGCGGATGGTGTGGTGCAGCTGAACAACCTTGTAAAGATCACTGCGCAGACTGGCTTGTCCGTACATTTTCTGCCACTTTCACTCCCTTCTGTGCTAATGTGGGAAGGGGGGACAATAGGAAGTACCAACGAGGCGCGCTGACGTTCCACAAGAACACGGGAGGCAAGTTGCCGGGATGGACGGCGCCGACGGTGGCTACGACGCCTACCACGAAGGAGAAGCGGCAGGCTGAGGGATTGACGCCACAGTTGGGTCAGGCGTTGTGGACGTGAGTCAGCTTTGGATTCCTCTCCCCCTCGGCGTGGTGGTAGGCTGACACGTGTGCGTGAACGTAGTGGTCCTATCAAGGTTGGCACGCCTGGGTCGAACTTCCTCATTGATTTTGATACTGGTGAGTTTGGCTTAAGATCGACAGGAAAGCAGCTGGACGGTTTCTCATAGTGAGTTGTATGCAGGGAGCGCCGACTTGTGGATCCCTTCCAAGGCCGTCGGCCGGACCAACTTCTACAACGCGACGGCGAGCTCCACGGGCGTTGCTACAAACAAAACTTTTTCTATTTTATAGTGAGCTCCATTCTTTTTTGTGCCGAGAGATACAAGTGCAGCGGAGCTGATGCTGTTTCGGTAGTGGCGATGGCTCGACCTCCTCCGGCCCGGTGTACAAAGACACAATGACTGTCGCTGGACTTTCTGCTACCGGCCAAGGTAAGTTCAGACTTTCCTTCGATGAAAAACCAAAGCTGATAGAATCGGTCGTCACAACAGCTTTCGCAGCTGTCACCACCGAATCCTCGTCCTTCCAAGGCGACCCAGAGGACGGCATCCTCGGGATGGGCTACCAGTCCATCTCGAATCTTGGTGCTTCTCCCGTGAGTCTTACATCTTTCTATCACCAAGTTCAACCAGTCTCATTAGTCGATTCATTTACGGGACTGCAGTTCTTCCAAACGCTCTGGACGCAAAAGAAAGTCAAGTCCAACATGTTTTCGTTCAAGCTCGCTAGTTCAAGCAGCGAGCTGTACCTCGGTGGTGTGGACTCGGCGAAATACACTGGAGCGATCACGTACACGCCAGTGATTCAGCAGGCTGTGAGTAGTGGTCTCGTCTACAAGTGGCGCTAAGGAAGGGGAGATTGCTGACGGCACGTGGCTGCTTTTCTAGTACTGGGTGAGGCATCTTTGCTGGTGCAGAAGGGAGGGGAGTGGCGCTGATTAAGGTTGTTGAGAGCAGATGGTGTCTGGAAACGTCAACCTTGGCAGCAAGGTCGCGGCGACCAAGCAGAACTTCAGTAAGCGCTCTCGGCCTTCTTCGCCAGCGAAGGCTACGTGGCTGACTCAAACCTCGTCTTTTACAACAGTCATTGATACGGGAACAGTGAGTACCATCTCATGCCTCGTCCTATGCGCTGGTGCTGACTTCGGCTCCCCCCTATAGACTTTGAGTGAGTTAACCTGACGTGTCCGGCGGAAATTCTTGTTGCTGACATTCGCACCCTTTCTGGCACCACTCGTCACAGTCATTGTGAGTATCGAAATGAGCCTGACTACTCTTTCTCACGGCCCGCTAACGTGAAGTATCCCACAGACCACGCCTGCGCTCGCCAAAGCTTTCTACGCCCAAATTGCCGGCTGTGCTGCCTGTACGATGTGTTCCATCGCTTCTTCTTCCAGACAATCACTCATACATCTGCTAAACCATACAGATGGAAGCACTGGCTACTATACCTGCCCTTGCACGACTCTTACTAGCACCAAGATCTCCCTCACGCTCGGAGGGCGCCAGTTTGTGATTCCGGCCGCGAACATCAACCTCGGGAGGATGAGTGCCACTGTGAGTGTCCTTCAATTGATGATTCCTGACAATTGTGCTGAAGATCTTCATAATACTCAGTCCACCCAATGTCTCTCGGCCATTGCATCTTCCAACATTGGTATCAACGCATGGATTGTTGGAGGTGCGCTTCCCGTTCCCACACATCTCTTTGTCCCTCCTTCTGATCACTGACCCAACCGTTTGGCACCTAGACGCATTCCTGAAGTCCGTGTACACCGTGTTCAACCTCGGCACCAACCAAGTGGGGTGATTTTACGCCTTCTGCGCTCAAAGGTACAAAAACCCGATTCTGACACGTGTGCCGTTTCTTAGATTCGCAACCCTCAAGTAAGCAACGTAGCCCGCACCAGCAATATTCCCAGCATCTCTGTAGCCCTACCCACCCAATATTGTAGCGTTATCTGTAACACGTCACCGGTCTTCGCGGGCTCCGATCGTGAGAATCTCGAACCTGCCCGCCCGCCCGCCTCCTCCGCTGTCCGCGAGTTGTTGTTGTCAGTCGAGGCGCGCTAAAGTCCAGGGCAGCACGACGCGGGCTGGCTCTGAGCCAATCACTTGCTGGCTCTCAAATCTTGACATACTTCAGAGCACGACCTTCACAACTCTCACTACTTGCACCACAACCCCTGACAGAGCCCGCCCATCGAAGCTTGCAGCTCCTTCCGGCGAGCTGGTGCGCCCTGGTTCCCCTGGAGCTCCTCGTCGTCCCGCCGGCCTAACTCTCGCACCAACCGCTGCAGGTCGCGCCGAGATGCCTTCACCGAGACTGGCGACAGCGAGGACGGGCTACTTCCAGCAGTACTACGGCGACGGCGACGGGCCCAAGGGGATCGCGGTGGCTAGCTCCTCCTCGTCGGACGCTTCGGGCTCGACCTCGACCGCCGCGCTGATTGCTCGTGTCAAGGCCCGCGAGGACGAGAAGAAGCACGGCAGGAGGAAGGCGTCCATATCGAGCTTGTTTGGCGTCTCGTCCAAGTCGAGCGGAAGCGGCAAGGGCCGCGAGACGGAGCAGCAGCCCGCGCCAACGCCGCCGCCGCCGCTGGACGACGACCCGCCAGAACCGGCGATCAACTACCAGCGACGACGATCGTCGGGAGCGTCCAGCACGGCGACAAAGTCGATACCGAGGAAACCTGTGCCGTCTTACGACGATCCGCTCGAGTCGCTAGTGAGGTCGACGCTCCCCCCGGTCGAGGGGTCGCCGTCGCTCGTGACCGCGCCAGTGTTTACGTCGCCGTTCGCGTCGACATCGCAACTCCCGCCGCCGACTGAACCCCCGATCACCCGATCACCATCCGTCAATCTATCTCCTTCACCTCCTCCCGGTCCATTCACGCCTCGAGCGCTGCACAAGAGCCCCTCCGTCGGGTCAGCGAGGTCAGCCCATCGCCACTCGCCGTCCTACAGCTCGAATACATTCCCAACACGACCGCCGTCTCGAGATCGACCACCTTCCATCTATTCCAGCAAATCTACTTCCTCTAGCCGGTCTCGACCAATCTCCACCGTCTTCCCCTCGAGACCTCCATCCGCTCTCTCGAGCCGCTCTCGTGACCCCCTACGCTCGGCCTCACCCTCAACCCTCTCCCTCTCATCAACATCAGAAGCAGAAGACCCAGAACCAAACTATCGATCAGTCACTTCCGATCTCGCAGACCTCTTCGCTGGTCCTACCCCCACACAACTCGCTTACGATCCAGCATCTGGCTCGTACCAACCCACGAACGGCACCTCCTCTTCAGCGCCTTTCGACGACCCTCTTCCCGAGACCCGACGGCTCACTCTTGAGCAGAAACGAGCGAGAAGATTGGGAGTGTACGATAATACGTGGGAGTCGGAATCGGGCTCAGAAGTCGAGTGGGAGAGGGAGCCGAGGAGCAGGCAGCCGACGGACAGCTCGATGGAGAGTGAGGGGAGCTTCGCGAGCTTGACGGCTGGGCCTACGCCTGAGCAGTTGAGAGCGAGGGCACCGGGAATGACGAGGGATAACACGCTGAGGCCGGGAGGACCTAAGGAGGACGAAGGGGCAGATGCGACGGACGATGCGGTGCGTTGTTTTTGTTTGTTTTGTTGTCTGGAGGGTCGATGGACGTGCCGCGGGATCGGGGGCGCTGATGTGCGCTTGGTGGTGGGGAACAGTTGGGGAGAATTCCGAGTGGTCCGAGTATCGACGACATCATACGAGCTTACAAGATGGAGATGGGAGGCGTCGCGGTCGTCCCGAAACGAACATCGTCGTTGTGGATGTCGGCGGAGCATTCTCATTCCGACCCGACGCTGACGAAAACGAACGGCAACAACGTCAATGGCTCTCATTCTACCGCTTCACCTGTCCTCCATTCCTCCATCCCCATTTCCCCTCCATCAATGCCGCGTCCTCCTGCCTCTCCCCCCGTCGTGGAAGTCATGCCCGAACCCGTCACCGCTCGACTTCCAGATCCAGTTCCTCCACGACCTACGCCGCACATCAAGTCGATCGAAGAAATCATTCGAGAACACGCTGGCGACTCGTTCCTCGCGAAGCCTAAAACGACGCCAGCGCAAGCCCTCGCAGCGTCAGCGAGGGCGACGGGAGGAACGGGGGTCAACTACGATTCCGACTCAGGTCGAAGTCGCGGGAGCGTCGATTCCGTCGATGATGAGATTAGATCGGCGATGAAAGCTCAAGAGAGGGAAGTGTCGACACCTGCACGTGGCGCGAATGGCGGCCTGGGGAGCAGTTTCGCGACTCCCGACGACAAGTCCGACGCCCGATCCTTCAGGTCTTTCAACACCCCTCGATCTACCACCAACTCTCCTTCCGTTGCCCTCCCCACCGATTCACCCTCCCTCGCCATCGAGCGAGAACTCGCTACGCTCCTCAAATCGCCCCGACTGACACGACTCATCACCCTCCGTCGTCCCCCGAACGCGGGTCTCACCGTATCCCTCGCTGACGTCGGTAGTGCGACTGGTCACCCCGTCGTCGTCTTCCTCGGTCTCGGTTGCGTGAGGTACCTCATAGCGCTTTACGACGAGATCGCAGAGACGTTTGGGTTGAGGTTGATTTGTATCGACCGATGGGGATTGGGGAGGACTAGTGAAGTCGAGGATGTCCGACGAGGGTTCCTCGAGTGGTCGACGGTGTTTGAAGAAGTGGTGGACGAGTTGAAGTTGGGGGAGTTTAGCATCCTCGCTCATTCTGCTGGTGCGCCGTACGCCCTCGCATCGTCGTTGAGGGATCCTTCTAGGGTCAAGGGAAGCATCCATCTCCTCGCGCCTTGGGTCTCGACTTCGGCGGATTCGTTAGCAGGAGCATACAAGTACCTCAAGTACGTTCCTTCGGGTGTCATCAAGACTGCTCAAGCGGCGGAATGGAAGATCAATGCTTGGAGGTTGGGAAAGCCGCCGGTGTTGGTGCATGAGCCGGTGGGATACGACCATAGAGCTGGGATCGGGAGTGCGGATCTGTTGCTCGCGGAAGAGGAGGATGACCGAGCGAGTGTCTTCAGTGGGGATAGTGGGTACCCGGGGAGTTGGGGGAGAGCAACGGGGAACGGGAGGAGCGTGCAGAGTAAAGGGAGCAGGACGTTCCTTGGGGGCATCTTTGGGAGTGGAGGGGAGAGGAAACCGAATTGGTCGGGGCAGTCGAATGGGAGCAAGTCGCCGTCGGCGGCTTCTGTGTCGACTATGAGGCCATCGACGACTTCCGACTCGCTCAACTCGAAGACGTTTGCAACCTCGCCGTCGTCGCTCTCGCCTTCGTCTCGCGCTTCTCCCAATTTTGGTCGACGGTCTTCGATCGCTTCTGTCTCGACCGGCACTCGCAACAACTCGCTCGACGCAACTACCACTACCTCTCCCTCCCCTTCGACGCCTTCCACTCCCACCCCACTCGCACCTCCTCAATCGACCCTTTCCGGCACCGACCTCGCCAACGGTCTCCTGCGCGCCTCTTACGCCGAGTCCCTCAAAGGGGGAACTTCAGACCTGATGGTGATCCTCGAGCGGACGTCAAAACCCTGGGGGTTCAAGTATGAGGACGTCGAAGCGCCAGTGAAGGTCTGGCAGGGGGATAAGGACGAGAGGATCAGTTTGGGCAGCGTGGTTGGGTTGGAGAGGAGTTTGAGGAATTGTAAGGTCACGGTCGTGGAAGGGGCGGATCATTCGTTGATGACTAGTAAGTTTTCTGTTTTCTGATCATTTTCTGCGACTGCTTGCTGATGAATGGGGATGGATTGCGTAGACGGGGGCGTGATGTTTGACGTGTTGGAGTCCATCGCGGCTGAGTGGGAGACGTAATGCTGGACGAACAACGACCTTTTTTATTGCAACGGAACTTTACTTGAATGAGTCGTCATGACTGTTGAAAAGCCTTGTCAGTGCGGCCTGGAGAGCGTCGTGATGACTTTTCCTCGACATCGACCAAGATTCAGACCACGTAGCAGCCCAACTCGAATCCTTAAAACGTCCGCAAGACAGTATTACAAATGGTGCCAAGGTTCTACTAAGGAGCCACAGTACATGAAAAAGAAAACCAGCCTCATGAGCTGTCTGTCCTAAACGTTAAATCATCCTAGCGTCCCTCAACATATTCCCAACGACCTGATCCATCAACGCCCCCAACACCACTTGCGTCTGCTTCGAATCCGTCGCGCACGTCAAATGAGTGTAAAAGTCTCTCGAGCGAGCAGGATCGACGTTGAGGAACTTGTCGCGCATGAAGGCGGACCCGGCTTCGAATGACGTTCCGCCGGTGTATTCGGGGAAGTAATCGGAGAGGGGGGAGGTGAGCAGTTTGGTGCGGAAGATGTCGATCCTGTGGAAAAGAGAAAAAATTAGAGGGAGTTGATGGAATGAAGGGGCTGAGCGTACTTGTTGAGCAGTAATACGAAGCTCGAGCGTTGGAACCATTGCGAAGTCGAGGTCGACTTGAAGAGGGTCATGGCTTCTTCCAGCCTGTTGGAAGACTCGTCCTGCAATCAAGAAGACACTATCAGTACATGCAGCGACCCACACTATGATTCATGAGCACTCACCTCCCAGAGGGTCTGATCATACTCGTTGATAGCCGCGACGAAGCTGCCCGAACCCTCCGATTAGTGAACCACACCACGTGCTCAGAAAGGGCACACTCACACAAGGACGTGAACGTTTTCAAAACAGTGGATCCACTTCTTCCTCTCCGACCGCTGTCCACCGACATCAAATACTCGCAGGATATGACCGTTGACGCGGTACCGTGCTTCGACGATACCCGCTATGGAGACTTGTGTCAGTGGGCGTAGCATCAAAGGAGGGAAAGGGAACGCACTGCTCCGTACACGAGTCCTGAGAATATCGTCGTCCGTAGGAAGATATCCCGGCATGGCCGTTCTTTCCAGGGCATCAAAAAAGCTGTCAAGTTCCCCATCAGCGCCTTCCCCAAACTCCTCCACGCGAAAAACCTCCCACTCACTAAGGCGCCGAATCATTCAACTGATACTGACTACTCATCCCGACCACACTCTTCGTTTTGCTCTCTCCCCAAATCTTACTCATCGCTTTCGCGATCTCGGGATCCATGTCCTCCATTCCTGTGCCGGAGGCTTCGTCGGTGTCATAAGCGAGGAGGAGATTGACAGAGGAAAGGAGGTGAGAAGGGAGCGAGACGTTGAGGGATTCGAAGCCTCGGATTACGGCCTAAACATCCATCCAAGAGCTCACATTAGTAGTAGTTCAAGGGAGGGGGAGGGGACGGGGGACGGACCTGCATGCTTTGGATGGTGTTGGCGATGACGACCTCTTTGAAGGCTTCTCGGTCGGAGAGAGCGTACGGCTCCGCGTAGAGGAGTTTCATTTGCTGCAAACGCGCCCTGTAGCGTCAACTTTCAATCACTTAATGTGAAAACACTGCGACAGGTACCTTGACGAGCGTACTCTTCCCACTCTCTCCAGCACCTGCGAGAGAACGCCATACCAAAAAAAAAAAAGAAAACAAAATTCATCAGCACCGCCCCTCCCCTCCTACCCCTCCGCCTAGCTCTCGCACGTACCCAACAACAACATCTTCAGTTCCGTCCTATGCACTCCGTATCAGCATTTCCTCTTCTCCGATCCCAAAGGATGAGAAAAGGGGAGGATAACGCACTTCATCTCACTCCTCGCCTTCCTCAACTCTGCCTCGATCTGGTCGTTCTGCCTCCTCTGCTCCGGCGTGCCGTGGTCCTCCATCTCTGATGACGAGGCGCATCCCATTTCTTCTGGTCTTATAGGCGGTGGTAGAGGAAAAGTTGGATATAGCTATGATATCTAGTCCAAATGCAAGGCGGCGAGAAACCAAAGGCGAAGTGCACGGAGCGAGGACGCTGATGTGGGAAGGCTGAGAGCGGGAGAGGGAAGAAAGGGAAAGGGCAAGAGGATCTTCTCGTGTGGGCCAAAGGGAAGAGGACAGAGCGTAAGATTGATGGAAGAAAGGGCGAGAGGAGGAATCTGCACGAGCGCGCACGGTCGTGAACTGAGCGCCTGGAGACGCGCGCGAGTGAGCCGAGACAGTTGACGGGAAGCGAGGAAGGACAGGGGGTTCGGAGTCCTGCGGTTTGATTTGAGGAGAGAGGTATTGACGTCACCATATAAAAGTGCTTGGGTGTTGGGTGACGAGGACTTGATGCCAGCCGGTTCGAACAACGAGGAGGAGGAACACAAAAGGATGGACGGGAGGAGGACCGCGACCACCCTGTCCCGATATCTTAGGTCGCGACTTTCAGTCTATAAGCGATCTATTCCAGTCTCAACTAGGCTGACTCAACAGGAGGTAGGTGAGAGCCAAGGTATCCGCGGACGCTCCGCGCGGAACTCTAGCGACGCTCCTGACCACGTAGCGTCATTTGAGAGCGGAGCTAGAAAGTTCTTAGCTTCCACTTTCAATGTAGGTACAGTAGTTGCGGAGGTTGAAGTACGAGTGCGGTTGTCAAGGTTTCAAGATTCCTTTAGGTCGTGAGATGAGGTCCAACGAGATTGCGTCGTAAGTCCAGGCCTGAGCGACTTACGTGTTCATCACATTCCGCACGGGCCAGCATGCGAAGCCAGATCCAGATTGGGCCAAAATAAAAGTCTGCTCTGGACTCACCGCACGTACTTCAAATCTCACTGCCTCGCTTACACCGAGATGCTCGGCATTGATCTGAGCACCTTCGGTCGGAGTTCGGCGACGTGACTGAGCGCTCGTCGTCGGTCGGCGAGGTGCGGAGTGCCTACTTGGCGGAGCGAAGAGGGGTGTCAATGGAAAGGAAGAGAAAAGAAAAAATAAGGCTTTCTCAAGCAACCTACACGCGTGTTCAAGCAAGTCTTCGGACGGGACCAGGCAGACCGTCTAGCCGGAGGAGCGTGCGAACGTCTACAGCATACGCGCTCAGCTCTCCTCGTCACGCATTCCTGCCCGTTGAAAGCCAAGAAACAAAACGATTCATAGGTCTGGATCAATGAAAGAGATGAGTCGAGAATCGGATGCGAGTGGTTTGAAGGAGGGAGGACGGCCGTCGATTCAGAGCTCGCTCGCGCTGTCGAAGTCGGGCTGGCGTTGGCTAATGGCGATGGAACGTGGACCTCTTTAGCCCAGGTGAGTCCTTTACCAGGAATCTAAGTTTTTACACCAGCACTGCTCCGCCTGCACCGGGGACCCCCGCCAATTCGACCCCCGAACCACACACAAACACGTGGCGCCTCACCCGCTTCGCGTTTTCTCGTCGCTTCGTTTTGCTGAGTGTGGCGCTTCGGCCGGCCGGGCGCCGCGCTCGTTTCTTTGCGCTCGTTTCTTTCGTCGACAGTACCTCCAACTTCTACACATACTTTTTTGCTACGATTCCGCCATGCCCCTCATATCGCGCTTCGGCGGTCAACTAGCCGCCGCCGTCGCCACTGAGAACGCGAGCTTCTCCTCCGGCACCGTGCACGCCTCGGCCAACACGAGCTCCGCCTCGCCCTCTGGTTCTGGGTCTGCTGAGAGTCCAAACACAAGTGCAAGCAACGAAGCTTCTACTTCACGACTTCCTGCACCTCCGCCATCATCAACGGCGGGGGGGAAGATCCATTCCTGTGCGCCTTGTCGGATTGTGAGTGTCCCTCCGTTTAGTCAATAGGAGGAATCGACAGCTGATGGATGTCCTTACGAACAGAGGAGAGTCAAATGCGAGAGAGTGCCTGGTGCTGATGCAGCTGTGAGCTGCATAAAATGCGAGAAGAAAGGGATCCAGTGCGGCGTTGGTTTTCGCTTGCGGTCCCAGGGTTCGGAGGAGTGCTGATAAGGGGGAGGGCAATAGGTGCACGGCATTGCCGCCGAGACCGAAGAAGACGCTGATCAGGAGTGGCAAGAGGCTGGAACTCGCCATGTGAGCTTGTGTTGCCCGAATTTGGGGGGAAAGAGGGCGGCGTGAGCTGATGTGTGGTGAGGACCAGTGCATTGTACGGCGAGAATGGGGTCACGGCGGCGGCGGCGAAGGGTTCGAAGAATAAGGGGAAAGCGTCAGTTCAACGTCCTTTTTTTGTAGTATGGATGCTCATCAAGATTGGCCACCGCAGAAAAGCTCCAGAGCTACCAAACTTGTCTCACGACTCGACGTGCAACCAGCTTGCGAGAGTTGAGCTGAAGGGCGCATTGATCACGAGTCTGTTGGAAGAATGTACGTCCTCACTCTCTTTTCATAATACTTATCAGAGACTGAAGCATCTCCTGCAGTCTTCTCTGGAGCTGTACGTTCATTGTTTTACCTGGCACTCAGAACTCAGACTGATCAACACGTGTTGGAATGCATCCGCCGCCCGCAGAATGAACCCCTCGTCCGAAGCGCCAACTTTCTCGACTCGTTCGACAAAGTCGGAAGACGCTATGAGCTACTCACCGGCCAAACTCAAGTACCCTTCCTTTCCTTCCTCTTTCCCATTGCCCCACCCACTCACGCACTCCTCTCAAGGTCCTCTGTCTAACCATCATCGCCCTCGCCTCTCGGACCACCACGAACCCTCTCATAATCGGTCCTGGCGCGCCAAACAGTTGGGAAATCGCGGCTTCAGCGAGATTAGGAAGGAACCTAGCGGTGTTTGGGAGGAATCGGGCGGGCGTGTGCGCGAGGTTGTTGGAAGCTGCTTTGGAAGGCGCGGATCGGGAGGGGAGTTTTAGGAAGGTCGGAGTGGAGAGTTTGGCGAGTTTGTTGATTCTGGAGTATCTTGTTGAGGGTGAGCTTCTCTCCTTCCATTCCAGTCTGCTTCCATAGATCTTGCTGAACCCCCGAACCCGCGACACAGCCGCCGAAGCAGACTCCCCCATCCTCTCCCCCAGCACTTCCGGGACAAGCAGCATCGTCGCCGCCTACTCGAACCACTTTCGCAAACTCCTCGAACTGGAAGCGAATTTCGACCCTGTAGTCGCTTACAGCGTCGCGGGGAGGGATTGCCTGAACGCGGCTTCGAAAGGCCGGCCTCAGTGTTTGGGGGAGGACGATTTGGATGGGTTGGCGAGGTGGCATGCCAACGTTCGTTCTCTTCTTCACGTCCCTGATCCGACACTGATGCAGGGTAGGGTTCCACAGCAATGCCCACCAGCCTACCCCCCACCTCTCCGACTCGCGATGGTGCGCTCCGCGTTCCCGGACCCGGAAACCATGTTTGGGAGCATTTTCGATTCGATGCTCCTCCACGTGACCGAACAAGCTCGTTACGCCGCTCATCATTTTTCTCGTAGTCCGTTCTCTTTCGTTTTCCTTTCACTCCCTGTTCGTCCCTGACCTTCCTCTTCTCACTAGAACGAGCCCGCGCGAGCCCGCTCTCCCTACCGCACTTCGACACCTACCTCACCGAACTCTCCCTCTCCCTCTCTGCCTCTCTCGAAGTCTCCGAACGCGCCCGTCTCCTAGTCACTACAAACATCATCGACGTCTCGAAACAAATGTACGCGGCTCGTCACATCCGTGGCGTCAGGATCGCGGCTTGCTTCCAAGCGTTCCTCGCGGCGAGGATCGTGAAGGAGCGGTTGGGGGAAAGGCCGAAACTCGTTGAATGGAGTGGTGATTGGGTGGTTGAGGAGATAGGAGGTGGAGGAGGGGATAATGGGTATTGGAGGAGGATGGAAGGGCTTAGAGATCGTGCGACCGTTCTGGCGTTCTCGGCGGTCCGACAGATGGCTTCGCTTTTCCGCGTTCGCCCTTCCCCCCCTCCTTCTTCTCTTCCTTCTTTCAAACTAACCCTCTCCTCCACTCACGTAGGAAACATTAGCAAACGGAGAACCATTAGGAGCGATCCATTTCGTCGATTGGGGCGTCCAGTCCATCTATTTCGAGGAGGTGGACCAGTGGGCCGCGGTCCTCGTTGACATGCCTACGAAGGAACATGGCGGTCCAGAAGGGTTTGGGTGGGAGGAGAAAGTTGGGGAGATGGAAGCGTGAGTTTTCTCTCTCCCCTTTTCCTTTATCTCTTCTCTCTCGCTCTCTACGCTCTTGCGAGGCGTGGAAAAGCTGACCTTATCTACCACGTCACTTCCCCCCTTCCACCTCACCTCACCGTGCCAAAACATCACCAACACCAACGCAAAAACCAGGATCCTCCAAGCTCTCTACTCTCTTCAATTCTACCAATCCCGACTCTCCTACTCTTCCTCAACAACCTGGCTCGAACTCCAGGTCGCCAGAGTCAAAGCTCAGCGCGATGAAGCGCTTTTCACCCGATGGGACGACCTCGACGTCGTGCCGCCGCCGCCGCCGACGACGACGACGACGGGGTTTGGGTTGGAGGTAGGAGAAGGAGGGGGTGTTTGGCAGGTCGAGGAATTGGGGTTGGAGGAGTTGTTGGGTTTCGCGGTTGATGGTGGTGTGGGTGCGGGAGGTGGATCGGTGGGAGGGGGAGGGGAGGACGCGTGGTGAAAAGTTGCGAACGAAAGTCCACTTCAATCTGCATCCTGAATGTCCTCGCTTCTGTTCTGAATGTCTCCTCTCTATCTTATCTTCATGTTTGAAGAATAGAACAAAGCATAGTTTTAGGCAATGCTGACGGATGGGAAACACGTGTGCGTCTCGAGAGCGGACGCGACAAACAATCCGTGGAAACGCAAGTCTTACATCCACCCACTCCTTCCTTTACAAACAGCACATACAATCTCATCTATTCCCCTCGTCTTAACCAAGAGCACCAGCTCAGGTTTTCAGTTCGAAGGATACTTCTGCGGATCAAACCTGTACACCGCCACGCCCTGTTTGTGTCCCCAGACCCCCAACATCCAACCCTAGGGTCGTCAGCTATTTCTCCTTCAAAGCCTCTCAATCAAGAAAAGAAGAGGGAGGGATGAGGGGACGGACCTTTGACAAGACCTTGAGCGCGACTTTGGCCCTGACGAGTGCGGTGAGGGATTCGTTGACCCGGTGCGGGGGGAGGGAAGTGAGTGAGGCGATGTCGGGCACTGTGCGTATCGCATATTGTCAACGTCAGCAGTGTGGGGGAAGAAGAAAGAGGGGAGAGCAGGGCGCGTACTCGAGATCCCGGAGGGGGCTTCGCGGACAGTTAGGATGACTTTCTCCGTCGCGCCGCGTTGAGGCTTTGAGGAGAATGAGTGCGTTCGTTAGGAGGAGAGGAGGTCGAGGGGAGGAGAGGGAGGAAAGCGTACCTGCTGTTCGCGGAAGATGATGGGGAGGAGTTGGATGATGGATTCGGCGAACGCCTGTGTTCTCGACGCGCGCTCGTCAGCCACTTGATCCTGTACTCTCCAACAACTAAGAGTAAAGAGGGGGGACGCACGACCTGTTCGTTCCTCTCCCTCCTCGTGATCCCGGTCTTGCCTCCCCTCCCCCTCCCCCTCACCGCACCACCCCTCCCCCTCCCTCTACCCACCCCCGCACCGACACCTCTCACCCCAACCTCCTGCTGGTGGTGCCCAACGAACGAAAATTCCGAATCGGCCGGTCCGATGAGGGTCTCGTTGCCGAGTTCGGTGCCTTCGTCGTCGCCCCCGAGTGCGTTGTTGTTTGGCATGGGCGAGGACGGCGTGGGCGTCGGTGAGCGAGGAGGGGTCGGCGGTCGACGTTGAGCGTGGGAATGGAAGTCTTGCAGCGTTGGTCCCTGAATCTCCCCGCCATCATCAGCACTCACGCTCACGTCTACCCCAGGGAACGCAACGGCACCTCGGTGAAATCCGCGAGGTACGCCGCGCCTCTGAGTCCGACCAAGTAGCTCGCGAACGCCTCGTTCCACCCCCCGAGCGTGTCGTTGACGCCCTTCAATTGTTCCATGTTGCCACTCAAGTCACTCAGCGCGTCGGCGAGTTCGGCGAACACCATCTGCAGGTGCTCGAGCGGCGGCTCGATCGAGTCGGGCGCGCGAGAGTGCGAGTGCGAGAGCGAGTGCGTCCGGAGCGACGAGGACGACAGGCGGCGGAGGGGGGTCGTAGGCCGTCGTGAGGTCGACATCGTGCGCGAGCGTTGGGTGGCGGAGGAGCGAACGAGGCGGAGGGAAGCAGAGGGAGGACGCGACGCGCGCGCCTGCGCGTGACGGCAAAACAAAGCCACGCCCGAAGGAGGCGAACACGTCCTGTCGGCGATTTTCGTCCACTCGAGCAAAAGACAACGCATGGAAATGGGAAAAGAAAGGGTAAAACATATGATGAGATGCTAGATATCAAGAGCGGGGGAATGTGTACAACCATTCAAACAAAAAGTGTAAAACAACACGCCGACGGACACCCCCCCACGAAAACAGAACGCCCGACTCCCTCCCAACTTAGTAGCACATCCCGACATGCTGCTTCAGCTGAGCGACACCGTTCTCCAAATCATCGACATCTAGTCCGTAGTTCCTCAACCGCGACGCCGGGCAAGGTCTGGATGTCTGCTTCGAAACGCAGCGGCGGCAGGTGGTGGGGCTAGAGGAAAAAAAGAACCCAAGATCTCAGTCAGCAAGGTGAAACGGACGAGGAGATGGTGACTTGACTTGCTGCTTGGGTTGGGTTGTCCTCGTTGGCGAACTTGAGGAGTTTGGCGGCGCGGGTGGGTGAAGCGAACGATTCGTTCCAGTACTCGAACCCAAGTGTCAAGTGTCAGCAGCCCGTCAACTTGAGAGATGCAGAAGATGGAAAATGGATAGGAAAAGGGACGTGACATACCTGAGCCATCTGATTGCTGAGCCGCGTCTCAACGCCATCGATCTTGCCCTCGACGGCGGTGACCTTGGCCTCGACGGTGTTGATCTTGGCTTCGACGGTGTTGATCTTGGCCTCGACGGCGTCGATCTTGGCCTCGACGGCGTTGATCTTGGCCGACGTGCGCTCCTCCATCCCTCGCGCCCAAACGGGCTGCTCCTCCTCTGCCACAACAAATGCCCCGCCCAGGGTGCCGAACGTGTCAGCTTTGCCATACCTATCAGAGCACACCTAATTGCCCCCCTACACCTTCGCCAACCCATCCTCGCGCGCGAGAGAAGGGAACGTACCAGCCGCCGCGAGGTGAGCATTCGCGAGCGAGGTCTGGTACACGACCGCCGCACCAGCATCGTCGCCGTTCCCCTCGCCTCGTCCTGTAAACAAAACTGATTGGCACTATCCAGAAGCTGTGGGAGTGAACGCGGGGACGCACGCTTGTCATTGAGCGTCTGATAACAATGCAAAGCCGCGTTCGTGATGTCGCCGAGAGTCGGCGGGTTTTGAGGCACCGGGGGCCGTTTGTGCGTGTTACCGTTGATAGCGGTGAAAGGGGGCAGCTCATAGACCATTTCTGAAAGAGTGTATCAAAGTTTGATGTAGGAAGGTGGACGGAGGAGCGAGGTCAACACGACCTCAGCTCTCTGGCCCCGAGCGCGCACGCTCTCGTGAGATCTCTGTGAACCCAGGCCGGCCCGAAAACAAGTCGCGTCTCGAAGACCCGGGGAGGACGCTGACGTGGCCCTTCCTTCTTCTGCGCCCGAGAGATGCTGGCATTTGCATTGTAGCTGATCGGCCGTCCATTGTCAATGGAAAAATATGCACTGATGGTGCGAACGGGTTAGCATGCGTTGGTGTCGGTGCGTGGCACAAAGCTGCACAAATCAGTTTCACGACAAATACTTTCCACTACTCGCCGTGCTTCCCCCTTATTAACAATACAATGTCACAACTGTCGGCGCCGAGGATTTGACCCCCCCCCCCCCCCCGGAGGCGTGCGACGAGTCCCTCCGACGCCCAAGTTGGCGACGAAGCCCCCGCCCCGCCCTGCCCTCCTTCCTCCCTCCTACCTCCCCTACGCCCGCCATTCAGTTCCTCCGCCCTCTCACCAAACCTCTCACGACTTTGACCACCAAAACGATGGCACAGAAGAAATCCCTCCCCTTCGGCTCGTGGCCTACGCCCATCACGTCGTCGCTCGTGCTCTCGTCGGCCGTATCGCTCCAGGACGTCGTCCTCTCGCCGAGCAAGAACGAGCTGTATTGGGTCGAGGGGAGGCCGGGGGAAGGTGGGAGGAACGCGATCGTTTCTAATGGTGAGCAGTCGGAGGTCATCAAGGTGCGTTTTTGGGCCTTCCTCCTGAGAGAGAGGACGAGGGGCGCACTGTACCCGCGTACCGCGTGGTGGGTGCTAGGTGGGGGCTGAAGGGGCTGAGACTGACCCGCGTGCTTTGACGGGGACGGGGGTGACAGTCGACCAAGTTCAACGCGAGGACTCGAGTGCACGAGTATGGAGGGGCATCGACGACGGTCGTTGGCGAGGGGAGGGTCGTGTTTGCGAGCGTCGAGGGACCGTTGTATGAGGTCACCAAGGGCGAGCGTGGGTGGTCAGAGCCGAAGCAGGTATCGCCGGGTGCGTTGGTTGCTCACTCCTTGCACTACAACAACTAACACTGACGGAACTGTGCCACGAGAAACAGACTCCAAAGTCCTCCGCTACGCCGACTTCAGTGCTCACCCCACCACCCCGAACCTCCTCCTTACCGTCGTCGAAGACCACACCACCGACGTCCCCTCAGCAGTCGTAAACACCCTCTCCCTCCTATCTCTCTCCCCAACTCCCACGCTCCACCCCTTCGCATCCGGCGCCGACTTCTACTCCGCGCCTCGGTTCTCGCCTTCGGGCAACAAGGTCGCGTGGCTGCAGTGGGACCACCCTAGCATGCCTTGGGAGAGCGCAGAGTTGTGGGTTGCTGATGTTGGAGTAACGGGTGAGGGAGAAGTGGATGTTAAGAACCCTGTGAAGGTAGCGAGGAAGGTAGCGGGCGAGAAGGGAGGGAAGGAGAGCTGCAGCCAGCCGAGGTGGAGTGAGCAGGAGGGAGAAGAGGAGTTGGTGTTCCTCAGTGATAGGACGGGATTCTATGAGCTCTATACTTGGAGCGACGGGAAAGGCGTCGAGGCGTTCCTGCCTGAGCCGACTGGGGCAGATGCGGGCTGTATGTCCTCCCCTTTCTCGCCACGTATCCTCCACGCACTAACCTCCACGCTCGCCCTCCCAGCACCCGACTGGACGTTCGGTGCTTCGACCCACGCACCTCTATTCTCCTCGCACTGGATCTCCCGCGCGAAATCCGGCTCCCTCCGCATCACCTCGCTCTCCACCCGCACGTGTACGACCCTCAAAACCCCCTACGTCTCCATTTCCACGCTCCGCGTCATCAGTCCTACCAAAGTTGCCGTCATCGCTTCCTCCAAGAAGAAGCCTGACCTCCTTGCTATCCTCACTCTCCCGGAGGGGTACGAGGGAGAGGTCATGGAGGAGGTGGTCAAAGTCAGTTCGGCGGCGAAGGTCGACGAGGATTATATCTCGGTTGGGAAGGAAATCAAGTACCCCGTTGAAGGTGGAGAGGCGTATGGGATTTGGTACGAGCCTACGTCGAAGAAGTTTGTGGGGGAGAAGGACGAGTTGCCGCCTTTGGTCGTTCATTGTCATGGTGCGCGTCCCTTCTTCTTCCGCCTCTCGGAAGGGAAATGGATACTGATGAGGCGACGGTGAACTCAGGTGGACCTACGAGTGCCGCTAGTGCCGGTTTGGCATGGGCGACCCAGTACTTCACCAGCCGAGGATTCGCTTACGTCGGTACGTCATTCTCTTGCCTCCCTCCTTCCCTATCCCTCTCCCTTCCCTATCCCTCTCCCTCACCTGAATAACTTCACTTAGACGTCAACTACGGCGGCTCAACTGGTTACGGTAAAGCCTACCGCGAGCGCTTGAACTCGTCTTGGGGCGTCACGGATGTTAGCGATACGATCGCCGCGGTCGAGTACCTCGTCAAGGAGGGCAAGGTCGACCCTAAGCGCGTGGCTATTACCGGTGGCTCTGCTGGTGCGTTTTCTTTACGCTTCTCAGGAGTTTCTTAAGAAATAGGCTGACTTATGGGGTTTGTTTAGGTGGATTTACGGTCCTCGCGGCGTTGACCAAGTCCAAGGTGTTTACGGCGGGGACGTCGCTTTATGGGATTAGCGACTTGAACCTCCTTGCTGGAGATACTCACAAGGTTCGCTCAAAGCGTTCTCTCACGTTCTGTCTTGCAAGTGCTGATTAAAGTCGATACACAGTTCGAATCGCAATACCTCTTCGGCCTGCTCGGCGGCACTCCCACCGAGGTTCCCGAAGTCTACCACGACCGTTCGCCCATCAACCACTCTTCGTCCATCACCGCTCCTCTCCTCATCCTTCAAGGCACTTTGGATGAAGTGGTACCTCCAGCTCAAGCTACGAAGATGGCGGAAGAGGTGAGAGGGAAGGGCGTCAAGTGTGAGTTGGTGATGTTTGAGGGGGAGGGTCATGGGTTTAGGAAGGCGGAGAGTAAGAAGAGGGCGTTTGAAGGTGAGGTTGGGTGGTATAGAGATACTTGGGGGATTGGGGGTGGGGAAAAGGTGGAGATGTAAGGGTCTGTCTGTCATTCATCGCGTTCCATTATGTGTTTCGCTGTTGACTACGCCAGGCCGGATGACCTCAAGGCGCTCATGATCACCTGCGAATCAAGCGATTTCCTCATCAGCATGCACCTCTATACTGAATCGTGATGAAAGGCTTTTACTGAATCCAACACGGCGCTCAAAACGATCCTCACGGCCTTGGTGTCCGTCGCGCACGTCAAATACACGTACGGCTCCCTCGTTCTCCCTCCTTTCCCTCCAAGGCCTCTTCCATTCTGTCTCTCGACGCATTCCATGAACCTCCCTTTGATGAACCTTGTCGCTTGGTCAAAGTCTGCTCCGCAGGTGTAGGAAGGGAAGTGGGTGGAGAGAGGGGAGGAGAGGAGTTTGAGGCGCAAGAGGTCGGTTTTGTTGAGGAAGAGGATGAAGGAGGTGAGGCGGAACCAGCGGGAGGTTAGGATTGATTCCCAGACCTTGTGAGAGCATGCGAAATTTGGCTCGTTAGGTTGGACTTGAAAAAATTGGAGCGAAACTGGCGGAGCGGCAGAGGTGGAAAGGGGAGGCGGACGAAGGGAAACAACGCACGACAAAGCTCTCTTCCAGCCGATTCGTGCTCTTGTCCTCGAACAACTTCTGATCATACTCGCTCACCGCCGCGACGAACAACAACACATTCACGTTCTCGAAACAGTTGATCCACTTCTTCCTTTCGCTTCGCTGTCCTCCGACGTCGACGACTCGAACTCGTGTAGAAGGGGTTTGCGGGAGGGGGAAGATGACTTCGGTGATCCCGATCGAGCGGACTCGGGTGCGGAGGATGTCGTCTGTTGTTGGGAGGTAGGTTGGGGAGGTGAGGCGGGGGAGGGAGTCAAAGAAACTGGTGGGGATTTAGGTTAGCTTGCGTTGTCCTCCTCATGCCAAAGGGAAGGGAAACAGAAAGAAGGACGACGCACTAAGCCGCGGAATCACTAATCTGAAACTCGTTGCTCCGCTGCATCACCCTCCGAGTTTCTTCATGCTCCCAGATCTTGCTCATCGCAGAAACCAGCTCCTCGCACAGCGAGCTCGGGTCGTCGACGACGTCGTGGAGCGTCTCTTGGTCCATCACGAGCGTCGCTGCGGCCAGGAGCTCGTAGGGCACGATGATTTCGAGCTCAATGTAGCCTGTTATGACATCCTTTGACATTGGTTTTACCTTGATCAGCTATATACGTTACAAGGTGTAAGGACCAAGGGTGGGGGTCGGACGACGTACCCGCATGTTGTGGTACACGTTGCTCCGCACAATCTCGACGTACCGCTGTCGTTCGGCTTCGGAACACTCGCCGCGGTACGCAAGAGAGATCTGTTTGAGGATCGTCGACTTTCCACTCTCTCCCGGCCCTGATATTGGGCAATCGGACGTTAGACAGGCGGTGCGGTCGTACAAGAGCAGCGGAGGAGTAGCTGGGTAGGCGGTGGGACTGACCGACTAGGAGGAGCTTGACTTCGTCTCTACTGGTCACAAATGGTCAGCTCAAGGCTGGCTTGCTCATTTTAGCGATATCACTCAGGAAGAGGCTTCACCTAAGCACGGCTTTCGACTGCCGCAGCTCCTCGTCGATCCTCGCGCTCCTCGCTTTGCCCTCCGTGTCGCGGTTCTTCGAGCTTGAGGATCCCATTGCTTTCGTTGCCTCCTTCCGAGTAGGGTGTCGTTGAACAAGAAGGAAGGGGGGAATGTCGTGGGACCCTTTCATCTAGGAGGGCGTAGAAGCGGCAAGCGTCAGCGCCAGGACGCGTGCTCATCGGGTTCCGGTCGTTCTAGTGGCTTCTTTCTCGTTGCTAGGGGTTCAGTCGCGGGAAGGTGTAAGAAGAAGGAGCAGGATTACTAAGATGCTCTTACCTGGTTCCTAAGAGGCCGAGTGCTTCCGATTGGAGACGACGGTGTTACTCCACGTGTACGAGCCTGCGTACGACGAAAGAAGAGCAGAGCTCTCCGCCGCCCGATGGCAACTGCGACTACTTGTCAGTCGTTGGCCCGTAATATTTGGCACTATAAGGTATGTTTCAAATCCATGCAAACTCCTCCGAGTCATCGCAGCTCCTTGAGCGCTGGTCCAGATAGGACACGTGTAGAGTCGCGGGGCATTCTGTGAGGTCAGATAGCTCCTGTCAAGGGGCTACCATGGGGAAAAAGCCATTGCTAAACATAAAACAGATCAAATGCATACATTTGGCAAGAGGGACCACCTAGCACTTATGTCCCTCGTATCCAGCACTCACCCCGATGCCCACACGTCATCTCAAAAGAACAGACAGGCGACAAGTGCCGCGGCAGAACTCAGAACACTAACTCTCACAGACAAGCCCAGCATAGCAGAGGAAGAAGTGCCAGTCGCTGCTCCCGTCGTCGAGGCGAACGCAGTAGCGACGGCCGTCAATCCACTTGTTGTGGCCGTTCCGCTGCGCGATGAACCAGGAGCTGCAGTGGCAGCAGTGAGCTGAATGTCTGTCAAACAGATCTTCCGCTTTGAAAAACGTACTAGTTGAGCTAGAAGGTCCTGGAGTGGTGAGTGAAGACGATCCAGTGGAGGACGAAGAGCCGGAGGCAGCGCCAGCGTTATTTCCGGCACTTGCACTTGCCTGGAAGGCAAGAGAATGTCGGTGTCAGCTGGAAACAACATCCAAAGGCCTTCATGGGTTGTTTATCTCACGCCTGCAGAATCAGTCAACGAAGCAGGGCCCGATGATGTCGTGGCTGCCTCAGATGCAGTGGTGGTGGGCGGAATCGCGGCCAATGGCGAAGAAGACGTAGAGGGAGGCGGTGTGGCCTGGAAAAATGATGAGGGTAAGCGTGCATTTGAGTGAATTATCGAAGTACAGACTTACTGGTACAGGTTCCGGACCACTTGTACTCGTAGTAGAGTCATCTTGCTTGGCTGGTGAACTCGTCGTGGTTGGATCTGTTCCTGCGGGAGACGTCGTCGTCGAGGTTGGGCCCTCGCAACCGGAGACAGACGATCCTGTGTCCGGGTCTTTACAGAACTTGGACCTGGTTGAATGTTGAAGATCTTTCAGAGTCAGGAAGGGATTATGCGGAAAGAGAAGCGGATCTCTCGCTGGTCAACGGCACGTACTTGCACGTGGCCCGCCATTTTGCTGCTTCGTCGTCGCTAATGTTGAAGGTGTAAAGCATCAGAGAATTAAGAAGGAAGAGTGCAAGTAGTGCTAAGCGCACATGTTCATTTTGGCGTAGAAACGGGGCTGGTTGTTATAGTTCATGTTGGCCAAACAGAGGCCGCATCTGGAAGTTCCGTCCACCGTCAACAAAATTTGCGTTCGAGGGTGGAACAAGGGAACGCACTCACTTGTTAAAGTGTTTGAGGGTGTCGGGAGAGCAAGTTGACTCTGAAAGATTAGTGGCGATATCGATGAACTGAAGGAAGACGAGAAGTCGTCATTTCGGTGGCACGCAAATTGCACAGGAACCATCAGAACTTACCCGACCGCATCCATTGGGCGTGCAGCTCCTAGAGTTTTATTTAAAAGGGTTTGTTAGAACTCCGCTTTTCACCTAACGGCGAAAGAACGAGAAACAAGCCTGACTCACAAATCATTTGGCGGCGCGGCATAGCACGAATCCCTCGGATCCGGTCGATACGGACCCAAATCTTTGTCCGGCGTGTAACACAGCGACGCGGACAAAATAAGCCAGCGGTCCGAGTCCTCGTTGCAGTACGCCAAAGTGCGTGGGATGCAGTTGGGGGACTGGCCGGTAGGCAGCGCGCGGAGCTGGCAGAGCTGGTCGGAGGAGCAGTCCGCGTCGGTCGTGCAGGCGGTGCCGATGGGCCAGGGTGGACAGGTTCCTTGAGGATTGTAATACTCTGTGAGGGTCGCATTGGAAAAGTCGCAATCTCCTGTGAAGGGAAAGTGCGGGTTGGTTGAGCAGGTTCCTGCGTGCTGAGGCGAGGGGACGTGTGGACGTACCTGCGGTGCACTCGCCGATACTGTAGCACGGGCCTGTGTGGCATGCTCTTGAGATTAACTCAGACGAAATATGAAACCAACGTACGTCCAGGACCAGTTGAACCAATCCCATGCCCGGGGCGTACAAAGAGTCCTATCGAGAAGTATACAAACCGTAAGGCGTGTGGTTTGTGCTTCGTTTGAGAGGGATGGCCTACCGGAGAGGAGGAGAAGTGAAGAAAGAGCTACCATTGTATGATGGATACAAACAATATCAAAGATGAGCGTGGAATGAAGAATGGAAAGAAAAGGAAGACAAAGTAAGTCGAGTCGACCCATTGAAAATCCTCCCCCTCATCCTCCTCCGCCAAGATGGCCGAGCCACCAGTTCCCGCAAGTACGGAACGCTCCATGAACACAATTGGACCCCACGTGAGGAGCTTGACCGACTCAAGCTGCTCCGGTTGACCGTAACTCCATCAGCAGGTGGAGTTATGTACCACGCAGCGAGACAAACACGTAGCAAGGATCGGCTTGGTTTCTGAGCGGGGCAGGGTACACCCTTAACGAGGAGATAGCGCACAAACTTCGGGTAAGAGACCACGGCTGGATTAGACTTGTTCAGACTTTCCCACAAAAAGGTCTTTGTGCCCAGGAGAATCTCCGCTATCGAAGTCATAGGCGAGGATTGCAGGGCAAGGGAGCGTGCGGACGTGCGTCCCTACCGGGCGTTTGCGCTCAGCTCGCTCGGTCACGCATTCTCGGACGTTGAGACCCAGGAAACTCATGTTGATGCAAAGGTGTACCCCTGATAGAGAATGGTGAGAGTGTAGGGTTTTGTTCCAGCGAAAGCGAAGCAGGGACAGGGCGACCTAGTCTTTGCGCGATGGGCGTGGCTTCAGTACTTTTGGTAGGCACCTTGACGGTATGGTTGACGTCTACTTATAAGTATTCAACTGGAGCTCTCGCATGCCTTTTCTTGTCCAGGGATGCCAAGCGACCGGAACGAACGAAACGGCAGTTGAGGCTCCCGCGTCCTTCGGGATTTCGGAGTGCAATTCCTGCTGTCGTGAACCCGGGGCACCGGGTGAAGTGTGTTTCCTGACTACCAAGGCTTAAATCGTGGGCCCAATCTGATAGAGTTGACTAGCTACAGTCAAAGGTGACGGAGCGCCACGTATGCGCGTAAAAGGGGTTCTCGGGATTCACCTTTCTCTGGGTGACTTCGCGACTTCGCGACTTCGCGACTTGAAACCCCGGGCGCGGCCCTTGCCTTCCTCCCTCTCGTACCTCGCAACACGGCCGTCGTTCAATTCTTGACAGCTACGAGAACAAACTACACATACTTCTACACCGCTCGCTGCCGATTGTACTCTATCCCAGCGCGACTCGCCAGCGCAACAAGTCCGAGAGAGGAGCGCACGGCCGAGCTGGGAAGGGCACGCGACACCCTCCGGTCAGTCTCTCGGCCGGCTCTTCCTCGTCAAAGAGGCAGTAGGATAGAAGGTGAGCACTCTATCTTTGTGGTTTCTACTCTCCTTCGCCCATCGCATCTCTCGAACGAGGTGCGCTCGCGCTCCTGTCGCGGACAACGCGAGTGGATGGCACTTCGGTCGAATCACTCGTCGCTGACTTTCTGCTTCATCTACCAAGGTCTAGGCAACTCGAATCAAAATGCCACGAAAATCGATCCCACGCGTGACGATCCAGTCTCTTCCGCCAGAGATCATTCGCCAGATTGTGGATGAGGTGCGTTGTCCGCTCTGTTCTCGCCACTTATCGCGCTCGCTTAACCTTCTCTTCTCTTCATCACGTTCACCAGGTCGAGTTGGACTACTTTGAGAGCGAGATTCGAGCGCAGACGTTGCGCGACGCGCTCGGCTTGGACGTCGACGCCGCCGGCGACATGGGTCCTCAGGCGCAGATGTTCCTCGCGATGCTGCAGCAGGGACTCGGGTTGGGCATAGGCGGCGGTGGAGGAGGTGGTGGAGGCGGCGGACAGGGAGGAGGAGGCAATGCGGCGGCAGGAGGTGGAGCTCAAGCCGCAGGACAGCAACCGGCTGCTCCAGCACCAGCTCAGCCTGCTCCAGTCCCGCAACACAACCGACCAGCTCCCGTTCGTCTTCATTCTCTTTGCTGACACTCATAACTTCAGCTGACTTGTCGATGCATTCCAGGCCCCAGTCCCAGCGCCTCACAACCGTCCTCCACCAGCTCCCGCACCGGCACCAGCAGCTCAAGGCGTCCCCATTCCCATCCCTACAGGCCCTCCAGCCGCCGCCGCTCAGCCTCCTCCCCCGCCAGCACCAGTAGCACGAGCAGCAGCTCCCGCACGACCACCAGGAGCGAATGCGAACGCGAATGGCGGTGGTCTCTTCGGCGGACTGTTCAACGGGATGTTTGCGAGGCGGGACAACAACAACAACGCTCCGGCCGCCGCTCGTCCGGCCGCTCCTCGTCCAGCTCCGGCTCCAGCACCCGCTCCAGCGGCAGCTCTAGCACCAGCACCAGCACCAACACCAGCACCAGCACCAGCACCAGCACCAGCACCACTTCCACCCTTCGGAGGCCCGGTCATCAGCTTCAACTTCAACTTCAATCAACCGCCTTTCGTCCAGCCCGGCCCCGCTACATCGCCAACTCCAACGACTGATCGACCTCCCGTCGCCTCCGACTCGGATGACGAGATGCCTGCGCTCGTTCCATCGAACTCGAGTTCGACTGCGACCGCGCCACGTGCTCCTGCCGCACCGACTTCGACTCCTGCACCCGCCCCCGCTGCCGCCGAATCGACCCTTCGACCCACCACTCAACCTCCACCCGCTTTACTCTCCGACTCGGACGAGGACGTTATGCCCGCTCTTGTCCCTTCCTTCACTTTGGGCTCTCAGACGACTACCACTCCAGCATCGAGGCCTACCCCTTCTCCTTCCGTTGCTCCCGTTGCGCCGGCTGCGTCCTCGACGACTCGACGCTCACCAGTCGTCACGAGCGGTTCAGACTCCGATGAGATTCCTCCTTTGGTCCGTGTGGACAACGAGCTGCCTGCTAGTGCTACTGCTTCGACCTCGGCTCCGACGGCGGCTGCCTCGACCAGTACTGCTCGACCAGCAGCCTCAACCTCGACGGCGGCGCGGAGGAGACCACCATCAGACGACAGCGACGACTTGCCAGAGATTGAGGATATCGATTCGGATGGAGGTGGTGAAGCTCGTCAGGCTGCATCGAACCGGGCTGGGAACGGCGAGGAGGCAGGCGAGGGTGCGGGGCCGGCGTTGATGGCTGAGAATGGGACGATCAACGGTGCTGCTGCGGCGAGTGAAGGGAGTGACGATGGTCCACCGCCGTTGGTGAGTAGTAGTAGTGAGGAGGAGGACGATCAGGAGGGGGACGATGAGGGGGATGACGAAGACGAGGACGATGTCCTCGAGTCTGATGAGACTGTGAGTGGTCTTTCGCTATCCCCAAAGTGGTTGGAAGATGAATGCTGATTGGTGGTCGTGCGTGTCTCGGCTGTAGGACGACGACGACGACGACTCGGATTCGGACGAGGACGTGACGTATGTCGATGGTCTGCCGAGGGACGTCTTGCTCCCGCTGTTGTTCGTCAGCCGCCCGTTCTTGCATGCGTGTCGGAGGAAAATCTACCGCAAGTGAGTGTACTTCCTTCTTCGCTACTTTGAACTGAGTCTGTGCTGACGCTTTCGTTTTTGCTAGCATCTACCTCTACTCCGCCTGGCAAGCCTCGCTTCTGCTCCGATCGCTCACCGCCACGACCCACGCCGCAAGGGACGCGATCGAGGCTTCCGAAGTCGGCGCCAACTCGCCAACCAACAACCTTCCGTCGCTCGTTCGTCACTTGACGTTCGAGAACCCGAGCGACTCGACGAGTAGGGACATCAGCAATGCGAGGGGAGGCGCGTCGATCTTCATTGACTTGATCAAGACGTGCGACAAGTTGGAGGCGCTGGTCGTCAGGCCTGGATTTTTGAAGAGTGCCACGTGAGTCTTTCCTCCCTTTTATTCGGTGGAAACGAAGGACTGGTGCTGACGTGGTACGGACTGCACAGGAAACCGTTCCTCGCTGCGCTGGCTGGCCTGCGCAAGCTCAAGAAGGTCGAACTTCATGGCAGTCGCGACCCCGAAAAGCCGTTTATGGTCACCACCGCTAGGGTCTTCAACCTCCTCCAGAACAGCTGGCCCGAGCTTGAGCAACTCGTGCTTTACAATTTGAGGCCGGCGGACGACGGTCCGATGTGGGAAGAGGACGAGATGTGGGACTTGAAGTACGAGCTGGAGGAAGAGGCCGAAGACGAGGACGACGAGGAGAGTGATGACGAGGAGGAGAAGGAAGCGCTGGATGTGAATGACCCGGAGTGGAACCCCGTGCAGCAGAAGAAGGCGAAAGGGAGGGAGAAGCCGAAAGGATTGAAGACGCTGGACTTGTTTGACCCGGACGTTGGGCACGGTGAACTGTCGATGCTGCTCAGAGATGTTGGTCTTTCTTCATGCTACTCGGTTTTCCACGTGCTCTCGCTAACGGTCTGTTTCGCCGCCAGTCCAAGTCGACTCTCCAAATCCTCCTCCTCTCGCGCTTCACCACCACGCTCACGCGCCACGGCCTCGCTCACGTTCTCCTCAACTTTGGCGCCAACCTGACCGAGCTCACCATCGAGTCTACGCCGACTTGGTGGGCCCCTACTCGGGCGACGAAACCTTCGTTCCCGTTCAAGAAGAAGGATTACGTTGCTGGTCAGCCTGAGCAGCACCTCATCAAGACGGTGGCGGAATACCCGCATTTCCTCGATGTTGCTTTGCAGTACTTGCCGCACTTGACGTTTTTGAGCTGGGAGGGTCCGTTGGCGAGTAGTTCGGTGTTCAGCTTCTTCCCGAGCTCGCTGTTCCGGTGCGTTTTTCTTCCTTTCTTCATTTTCTGGAAACACTGAGAAGTGAGACTGATGTGTGTTGTGATACAGCATTCGATGGGGCCACTGTCCTGCGATGAACCCAGCTTCGATCGCCAAGCTCTGGAACAAGTCGGTGCAGCGTAGCAAGACCGTGAAGAAGCCAGAGTTTGTCCTCCTTCCCTCTTACCTCACTCGTGCAGTTAGCTGACGCCACTTTGTCGCTTTGCTCTTGCTTCTTTATAGCGGAACAACGACGACGAAACATTTTCAGACTCAGGTCGCCAAGGGCCTTGGCTGCGTTTCCGTCCACGTTAGCCCCCCATTCCTTTCTTTCCTGTCTCTTGCTCGCCGTCACTGACACGAACAATCCTTGAAAACGCCAGCACGACGACCTCTCGTGGGACAACGCCGCCCTCATCGCCATCGAAGATGCGGCCAGAGCCCGCGCCATCTGCCTCCACCTCTCTGGTGGTCCGTCCGCGCTAGCGCCCGGGGCGGATGCTGGAGCTGGTGGTGGAGTCGGAGTCGGAGCTGGTGGTGGTGGTGGTGGTGGAGGAGGAGGAGGAGGAGGAGGAGGAGGAGGAGGAGGAGGACTATTTGGTGCAGCGGCGGCGGCGGCGGCGGCGGCGATGTTTGGTCCGAACCTTGTGGGAGGTGGTGGACTGGGAGCTCCCGGGGGTGCGCTCGGAGGAGGAGGGGGACTTGGTGGAGGAGCGTTGGGAGGAGCGTTCCCGATCGTGTTGCCCCTCGGTGGTGGGATCGGTGGAATGGGGTTGGGGATGGGAGGAGTAGCGGCGCCGGCGCCAGGAGCGGGGGCGGGAGCACCGAGGGGAGCTGGTGCGATGAGGAACTGATCGCTTTTAGTGGGAGGTGGACGGGGTCTGGGGAAGTCTGAGGGGTTTCAGGTAGTCGTTACCATTGTTCGGTGTTTCGATTATTCGTTTTATGTCTTGTGTTGGAACACCGCTCGCCGCTTTCAGTCGTTACTCCTTCGGCTTCTCTGAACAACCACGTGGCCTTTTGGGAACTGAGTTTGATTGTCCGTCGTCCTCCTCGGTGCTCTTTACCGCATTACCTCTGGTGGTCCAACAAGCTTTCTCCACCCCTTCCCTCTCTTCACCTCATTCCACCCTTCCTCCTCCTTCAACTTGCTCACCAATCCACTTTCGACGCCTCCCATCTCCCTAGCAACCCACCTCGCCCACTCCCTCCCATTCTCGCTCGCCCCACTATCAACACACGCTATCAAGGCATTAACCCCCAGCTTGACTTTCCCTATACTGCAACCTTCTTCTTCCATCTCCCTCGCCGTCTCCTTGACCCCAAGAACGAACTTGAGGGCATCAGTCCGGACCCTCGTCCTCCCGATCTCCGCTAGCACCCTTCCAACCCTCACTCTTCGGTCATCACTATTTTTCCCTTCCTTTCCATCCAACAAGCAAGCTGGACAAGAACACTCAAACCCCCATTTCCTCCGCAACGCCGCGCGGCGGGTCGACCGATCCTGCCAAGGCGAGATGTACGACATGGTGAGTTCCGTGTCGGCCATAAGAGGGGAGGTGGACCAGAGGTGCATCAAGTGCGTGGTGGGGTCAAAGTAAGTGGAGGTGTTGGGAGTACAGGAGTGGTTGAGGCGTGATAGGAGGCTAAAGACTGCTGTTGCTGAGGTGGTCGCCGGGGCGTCGACGTCGGGTCCGATTTTGTCGTTTCGCGTGCCCTCGGAGACGACGCACTTTCCCACTTCATGCGAATTCGTATGAAAAATTCCTTTGTTGGTGGAAAAGTACGGGTAGACGTTCGAGAGCGCCGAGTATGCCGAGTGTTGCTCGGGGGTGAGGCGACTGCATGCGCGCTCGATGGCTTCTGTTGAGGTGGCGGTGGAGAGAGGGAGGAGGAGGAGTGGAGGTTCGGAGAGAAGGAGCTGGTGAGATTGAATTGGGAGGTTCGTGACAAGTCCGAGACCTTTCGAGGGGATTGGAGTGAGGCGGAGGAGGGAGGACATGGAGGACTGCCGACGAGGTTCGTCAAATATATAGGTCCGGTGGAGATTTGAGGAAAGTAGCAGACTCACTGGAAAGAGATGATGCCGGCACAGGCTCGTAGACAGATGAAATGAAAGCCAGAAGTTAAGGAACAAAGAAGTGGGGTGGTACCAAAGAGAGCGGGGCTTCGAGTCGCTCCAGGAAGCGGGCGCGTGACCTTACATCGCGGACGTACGGAACATGAACACGTGTTTGCATACATTCTACATACACCCATGGGATCGCTGGAAATAATTTTCTAGCACCCGATGACAGACCTCTTTACTCGCGCCAAACCCTTCTTCCCTGGCAACAACTTCATTTCCCCTGCACCACACTTGACCACGTATCCGCTCAAAGCAACCCCGACCTCTCCAACACGCTCAACGTAATTCCATCCATAACTTCCTTCAACACCAGCTTCAAGCTCCCACTATCCGTCGCACAAGTGAAATGAATCACCATCTTTTTCGCCCCGCCCGCCGTTCCAGACCTCCCGCGCGCCCTGTCTTCCACGTCGACGAACTTGCTGGCTATGAAACGAGCAGCTTCGACGTAGCTTGCTTCACCGGGAGTGGAGGCGGGAAAGTCGGGAAAATGGGAGGAGAGAAGTGAAGAAAGGAGTTTGGATTTGAAGAGGTCGGTTTTGTTGAGGAAGAGGATGAGGGAGGAGTTGGTGAACCATCGGGAGCAGGCGATCGATTCGAACACCTGCAGTATCAATTATGAAGGACAGTCAGAGAGAACATTAGAAGAAGTCAAGACGCTTTGCACCATGAGGCTCTCCGAGAACCGGCTGACCGAATGGTCCTCCGCCAGGACCTGGTCGTACTCGCTGATCGCGGCGACGAAGAGTACGACGTGGACGTTTTCGAATAGGTGTATCCTGCCCTCAAGCCCGATTAGCCTCCCAATGACCTTTCCATCTTGCGGAAAAACGATAGAGGGAAACTCAACTCACCACTTCCTCCGCTCACTCCTCTGCCCACCGACATCCACGACCCGACACGACAGCCCGCCATTGAGCGGGATGACCTCCTCCACCACGCCCGTTGTTTTCGTCCTGATCCTCAGAATATCCTCGTCAGTTGGAAGATAACCTTCTTCCGTAACCCTTTTGAGCGATTCGAAGAAGCTTTCCTCGCATTGAACGCGTTCGTTAGTTCCTGTTCAAGAAACGAGCACCATCAACTCACTAAGCCGCCGAATCCCCCAACTGCCACTCCCCACTCCTCTTCACCACTTTCTTCGTCTCCTCCGCATTCCATAGCTTCCCTATCGCTCTCACTAGCGTATCGTCGAGGGGAGGGGCATCACCACAAGGCGTGCGGGCGAGCTCGTGCTCCATGATGAGTTCGGCGGCGGTCAGAATGGCTTTCGGGATCGGGACGTCGAGGTAGACGTAGCCTGCTATCAAGGCCTGGTTTAGATAATAAATTGAGTTTTTTATGTTCTCTTTGCAAAGAGGTAACGGCAAAGAAGGCGCACCCGAGCATTATCAAACACGTTGTTCTGCACCATCTCGGCATACGCGTGTCTGTGTTCCCTCAGGACTCAGCTTCCACCCTCCTTCTCACTTTCCGTGAAACCCGAACCACTTACCGCTCTTCATCCGTAAAAGCCCCAATGTACGCGAGCCGAATCTGCTTCATCACCGTCGACTTGCCGCTATCGCCCGGTCCTGCGAGGCGGTGCTCGTCAGCTCTTTAGCGGCCGCGCATTTATCCTCCTTCTCGAAAAGCGACATTACCAAGGAGGAGGAGCTTCAATTCATTTCTGGACCTCTTCTACTTATTTAGCTGCTTTCCTGCGGTAAGAGGGCTAGGAGGAGCGACACTCACCGTCCCGCCACTCTCTTCCTCTTGAGCTCCGCGTCGATCCTCGCCGACACGAGGACTCCATCGGCAGTATCAAGGTCAAAGAACGGGGAGGAGGTGGCGCATCCCATTCCTTCCTTTCTTTTGCTTGGAGTTGAGTTATAGGAAGAAAAAGAGGAGAGCAAAACGAAAGTAGGCCAGCAATTAAAGGGCCCCGAGGGAAGCAAGAGGACGAGGAGTTTGTTGGGGCACGTGTGGACGCGGCCGAACTCCGACGAAAAGAGATTGCATCGGGAGTCATGAACGTCCAAGTGGTAAGCCGACATCGGGGACGTCCATGCTCATCTCCCGAACCAAGGGTCCAGCGATTGAACGTCCCGTCGCTATCGTCTTATTCGTGTGAGTCGGTGGGGCGACCGAGAACGGACCCGAACGATTCCACGATGACTTTGAACAACTCAAGCTGCCACTCGGAGAGCGCAACCTCTGCATTAACTCTCCCTATCCTCCTAAATACACTCCCACACCTCCCTTTCACTCCAACTTCGCATAACTCGATCCCCCAACCTTCCCCGCCGCTCCAGCCGCCGCCGCCGTCCCTGCTCTCGCGCCAAACCAGGCAGCCGCAAGACCTCCACCGAGGAAGAGGAAGAAGAGGAGCGGGTGACTTGAGATGCCTGATCCGAGGCCCGTGAAGATACTAGCTATTCTCTGTTGGTGTTTTTAAAAGTTAGTGAAAGAGGGGGAAGAGTGTAGGAGGAAGCGGGACGCACGTCTCCCACGCGGTCAACAAAGTTCTTTGAGCTGAGCGGCGTGACGGCACCGGTGTAGATCCCATCCTCTACGAGATTATACACCGCCTCGCTAACGACCAGCGGCTTTCCCTCAATCGTCGACTTCCAGTACGTGAATTTCTGTCGAAACACCAACACACCACGTCAGCGCTCCGTTCTCCGACCCCGAACGCAAGAAAGGAAACTTACCTTAGGGTCCGCTACAATAACCGCCTGATCCGTCGCCCCTTTGATTCCATACAATCCCTTAGCCCACCCCGCCCACTTATCTCCATCAACCCACGCCCAAATCACGTCCTTCCCTCCAACCTTCTTGACCCTCTTACTCCACCCCCTAGCAACTGCCTCCCACTCCTTCTTCGTCTGCTCAAACTTGGCTCCCAAATAGTGAGGACTAAGGATCGCGAGCGCGACGTAAGGAGGGTCTCCAGTCTCCGCCATGATGTCGTTGTAGTTCGCTCCTCCGAGTTCAGAGACCGTGGGGAGTTTGGCGGTCCGAATCCAGTCGGTCGTCTTGGTGAGTCGAGATTTGTTGGAGAGGGAGGGAGTGGCGGAAGCGAGAGGGAGGGCGAAGGTCGAGGAGGGGACGAGGGAGTGGTCTTTGAAGACTAAGAGGGTTGGGACGGGCGAGAGGGAGAAAAGGGAAAAGAGGTCGGGGGAGGAGGAAGTGTAGAAGGCGGGGCCGCCGAGGAGGGTGTTGGAGGCGGATTTGGCGAGGGCCTGTGGAGCGAGACAGGTTTAGAGGTGGAGAGGGAGGGAGTGACGGGAACAAGGGGACGCACAAGGTCGTCCTTGCTCGCATCTCCGGGATGAAGGAACAAAAACACAACGTCCTCCGTTGACGTAGCCCTCTTCAGCTCGTACTCGTTGGCAATCGAACGAGCCGAAGCACTGTTGTCACCCCTGGTCAGCACTTCGATCTGACAGAGAGGAGGCAAACATACTGAGAAGCCGCCTTGGCCGCAAACTCCTTCAACGACGCCAAGTCCCTCTTGCCCTTGTACTCCACTCTCGCACCTTCGTTGTAGCTGTAATCACAAACCCAACTATCAGCACCTATTCTCCATCTCATGCCCGCTCCTCAGATGTAAGGTAAGACCACAAG